>JAPYZD010000821.1:0-47013 GCA_030522725.1 Ichneumoninae sp. B BG-2022a
CACACACACACACATAAAAGAGGAAAGCGAAAATGGACGTAAGAGGTGAAAATAAAAGTATCGACTACAAGGCGATATATATAGTTGACGAATCAATCGCCGAGCCGCCGCGTCCAATTAGTCAATCATTTTTTACCCCCTCCACCCCCCAAGCCCCTACCACCCCCTCCCATCAGCGATCTCTATAAATATCTAATTACAACATTCCTTACACTTATCCCGCATTATCGACGATTAGCAATTTATCGTTATACGCGATAAACGGTGGAAGAGATTCAAGGTCGACGCGATTCGAGCAATAAAGACGTTTGCCGACGAAGCGTTGCGCGCGCAGCTTTAAAATTGACAAAAATCTCGATACACGAGTAGCAGACACCGAGCTCGGATTGCCTCCCATCCGCGGATAACTTTCCGCCGGGTCTTGAGAAATCCTTCCTACGTGTATACGGTTCACTCTGCATCGCTCGAAAGCCGCCCGCCTTCCGTTTAACGGTCTCGAGCCCGGAGCTCCCGCACGCTGCTCTCCTATATACCCGTGTGGCAAATTATCCGACGATTTAATCGAGTAAATTGCAACGTACGTACGTAACGTACGTGCCCGACTTTGCGTACAGGGACGTGTACCCGCGCTATGCTCCCTCACACGCACTCCCGACTTTTCTATTTTTTTGTTCCCTTCTCGCATCCTTCCCGCGAGCGTCCGCAGAGTCCATAAGTATCTCTTCTCCTTGACGTTCGCAATCCGAGAGATCGATCTCCCCCGCTTCGCTGCGAGGTCCGGCGAGAGAGAAACGTAGACGCGCTCTTTGCCGGCCCGGCGCGGTGCGAATGCGGACCGGAGCGTCCTAGAGAGTGCGAGGAGGAAAACGAAGGAGAGGAAGATCCAGGGAACGCGTCGGACGGGTATACGGCCAGGAGCTTCCACCGACCGAATGGACGCCGCGGAGACTCCGCGGATATCTAAACTGCGCGGGACAAGAGTACATCCACGTCCGGCAGGCCTGCACCGCACATCCTCGGCGTCGTTAGAGTGGCTTCCATGCGCGAGGAGGAAGGACGAAACGGAGGGACGAGGCACCTGGACCCATTGTCCGTCGAGGAGGGTGGGACACACGTACCCGCTGACCGGCGTCTACGTGCCAACGTCTGTTACGATCCGGCTTCCTCTACTGGATAAGTAGAGTGGATGCGGAGATACGGGCGGGACCGTACGGGCGCACGGTAGCTTCGAGATCTCTCCGGAACGCGCTCGAGAGAACGGGGCGAATATGGACCACTTGCACAGATCGCTTCTAATTCCGTACGCCATTTTGTCTCGTGCAACGAGCGGGTTTTTTTGCTTCAGCGACTTGAGGGACATCAATGTTTTTAGGTTTCATCGTAGCGAAATCGAATCGACGGGTTGTAAGCTAGATATCCGCTCGGGCGCCATATGCGTATGGTAGATGTTAGAGAAGTTAAAGATTTTTGAGAAATACCTAGCAAGGTTCTTATTAGGTTTTTAGCTAAAGGACCAAAATATATTTAGTGCAAAGGGTCGAGAACGGAATTCAACCCTCTGTAACATTGATGTGGAATCGTAATGAACAGGATGTAAGCAAGATGTTCGTCAAGGCGCCATATTGGTGCAGTAAGTGTTACGGAAGTTACAAAATGTTGAGAAATACCTAAAAAGTTTTTTGTACGCAAGATTTTCATGAAACAGCTCAAACCGTTCAAAAACAGAACTTGGTGCAGTCGAAGCTTTTTTGCATTGAAGATCCCCTAGAAAAAAGGTGGTCCATATTCGCACCTTCGGCTGTGGAGGTATATATGGCTGTTTAAAAGGAGGATAGAGAAACGCTGGAGAACCTGTCCTCGACGGGCTTGTGAGACGGACCGAAAGCCACCCTGCCAGTGAGTACGGTAGCAGAAAAGTAGTAGCGTCGGAGGAAGAGAGGATGCGATGTGTGGAAGACCCTCGTGGAAACGAGTGCTCTACCAGCGGTCGTTGCTTCTTCTTTGCTCGTCTTGCTGCTTCTCTCGGGTTCCAGTAATTAATCCGGGCTTCTCGAGGAATGGAGATGGAAAAGGGCGGACGAACGAGGAATATAAAGGAAAAGACGAGACCGAAGATATGTGCAAGAGACAGATAAGATATGGAAGGGCGAGCAGAACCCGGGACAAGCGAGGAACTCGGTATTAAAAAAAAAAAAAAAAAAAAAAAAATTATAGTTAATGAATACACGGGCGGCGAGAGCGTAGATCCAGGACACGATGGGCACACGAGTGCCGACGACGTGCGCGTGAAGCGTCCGGGACAAGATTTCAAGGAAATTGGAAATGCTTCCGGTTGCGCCCTCTCTGGTCGGCGTTGCGTGCGATGCTCATCCTACTTTCAGCAGGACGTTTCAACGCTCGGCGCAATTATCGTTAATTATACGGTAAATGCAAGGTCAGATGTCGAAGAAGGACATATCCAACGAAAGTTTCTTTTTTACCCCTTTAGCCTGCGCTGTAGCGTATTCTCCACCGTTGGCAAAACAGCAGTAAAAAATATATATCTTCTTCGATGTTAATTTTTTTTATTGTGAAAAAATTTTACATGTACCAATTAAGGTGAGACGAATTAATAAACATCTCGAAGAAACGTTTACGACCGGAATTTAATTAACTAAAAAAAATCTAAACGTCCAGAAAAAATGAGTATCTTGCAAGCCCCTTGTTCACATATTATGGATAGAGAAAAGTGTCGAGCAGTTGGGATTGTTTTTCATCGTCATGGAGGCTTGGACGCGAAAAGCTTAAAAAAAGTGATGAGGCAAAAGTGCGTCTAATCTCCGAGTAATTGTATATAATTATTATAATGGGAAAACATCTTCACTAGCGGGCATTTTACTCAATTGCTAATGAGACAGTAACCCTCCTGACGTCACTTTCGATCAGACCATTTTCACATTTAAAAAAACATATCTACCTCTCATCTTAAAACAAATTAAAAACAATAAATTAGCTACGATAAATTATAAAGTTTCTGCGGAGTAATCGCATCATTCGCCGCGATTGAGAAGCCACCTACGGGTTCGAAAGAAGATCGTAACGTCAGGCCTGTTTACCGGGGTGTAGTACGGTGCGCGCCGTGGTGTACGATGGGAAATAGCTGAGAAGAGCGGGTTCCCTCGGCGAAGATATTCCCCTCCGAGCGCCCGTGGGGATAAACAGCGTATAACATCGAGTGCGCGAGATTCCGCGTACCTGCCTATTTGCCTCGAGTCGGCACCGCGGAACGTTTCAGCGATGCGAGAGAGACGGATGCGGAGAGAGGGAGATACAGCGAAGGCCCTTTTCTTCGTGAAAATGCAAATCGCACCTCTCGCGAATTTGGCCCGAGGCGAATTCGCCTCGACACGAGAGTATGCGGGTACGGAGTACCGCGGATCTCGAGAGCCGGCGAGGCTGTACCCGAACACTGGCTGCGGCTCTTATACCTGTGCATAATATGTTTTTCGTGTAAATACGCAAAATAGTACATACGTGACCCTTCCCAAGGCATCGAACAATATCCGGTCTCGGCAGAGAAAATAAACGCAAACTCGTGCGGCACGCAAAGCGCGGGATGTGTCATTACACCGCATTTTTATAATTGTCTAAAAATCGTATCTGCAGAATTGTTTTTTTCTTTGCTTTTCGTCGATCGACTTTTGTTTGTCCCCATCTAACGTGTCATTGGACTGACGTGTCTCCCTCTCTCTGCTGTTCGTTCCTTTAAATTGTCGTTTTATAGATACAGTATTGCGACAAGAAGGCTTTAGGGAAGTAGAGTTTTTATTTTATGTTTTTGTAGATAGGCATAGAAACTCTTTAGGCGAGTACGATATAGGGTAATGAAAAATGGAGATTTAACGTTAAGAAAAGCTTTAAATTTAGGTCGTCGTCAACTCTAGAAACATCGAACTCAAATCCACTTCCAACGTTTCGTATTTTCAATGCAATATTTTTATTGCAGCTCTACAAATAAATATTTGTGATCGGCCATATCAGCCGAACACTACGGATGATATGACCTAAGTAATAATGCGAGCCGAGTAGGGCTAGAGGGCCATAGAGGGATCGTACAGAACATGTCTTAGTATTTTTTATGTTGTTTACATGAATTGCAGAAAGACAGTAATTACATCCGCCAAATGTTTTAGATGCCAAACTGAAAAAACGAAATGATTTTACTGGCCACATCACCCGAAAATTGCGGGAAATATAGCCAAGTTGCATATGGTACTGACCCTTGCACATACAATCTTACAATTTTCGCTGCAATCATATTGTATCCACATACACTAAAAACTGTGCAAACAGCGGCGCCATTCGTTTGTTACGTTAAAAGATATTACCCATTGGCAAGATATTGGCCATTTCACCCGGACATACCCAATATGCATTTCTTATTTAATTTTTTTTAGATATCTTATAGCGAAAGGAACGTTTAGACAAATAGAAGAATCTCTCGATCTCTCTGCAGGCGCAATAATAATTTCTTCGCAGCACCGGTAACTCGACGCTCGGCAATGATTATCGTGATTACGCAATAACCCTCGTTGAATTAGATACGCGGCTGTCTAAGTTTTCTTGTCGAGAGATGCTGCTCGGTTACCGGGTGTGTTGTCCGCAATTAAGTTATATCATTACACCTCATTCGATGTAGATACATTTAATTAACGAGGTACACATAAGCAGAGTTCCGGTCAACCGGCCGTGGTTAACGCACGCCGCCCTTGTACACTACTGAACTTTGCATAATGTAACAAAAATAAAATAACATAAAATAAAATAAAATAAAATACCCGATTTATAACGGCGTACTTTATGTATTTACAATCGCGGTTATTCCAGCCTGTGGACGATAGAGTGACTAACACGTAAAGTCACGCATATGAGTTTTAACGATCCTCCGGTATACGCTGCGAAAACGTGAGGCAGCGCACCCGCGTGGGTATATATTAGCTGCCTAGTCAACCTCAAAGCCGCGAGCTCTATGGTGTGCAGCACCGATGCACTCACGCGATCCAACACTCGCGATATATGCGCGTATGTAAGAAGAAAAAAAAATGGAACAAAAAATAAATAAAACACAGAGTAGAGATGCTGCGCTTTCTCGGATCGTATTTCAATCGAAACGAGAGGAAGGCAAACGGAACGCCGCCACGTTCGAGGCTCGATGCGATAATCCAAAACTCGTTAAAATCAGGCCAATTACCGTAAATCGTTGCTGGGAGAGTGTGCTTATGATATTATAACGTGGGCATACAGGCCCGCGTTATGGATGGAGCGTAAACGTACGGTAGAAGAAAATTCTCTCGCGATGCTCTCAGGTGAGCTCGGATAACCCGCGGTATTCGCACCATATGTCGTGCTCTCTTCGGTTCAGTTGCGCTCGCCGGAGAATCCCGACAAAAAGCTTTGCGCATCCTGTTCTGAGGCTGCGCGACCAAGTAGCGAGCTTCTCTTTAAAATCATTGCAACTTTTCATTTTGTTCTTAAACTCGTTAAAAAATAGGAATTAATTAAAGTTTAAAAAAATCGATTCTTTCAAATCATCGTTTTCTTTCAATCATGCCAAAGTAACTCGATACACCGGTAAAATTAGTAGGAGCAGTGAATTTATTGACAGTGAATAACATGGTACAGTTTTTTGATACATAACAGACTCAGATTACATATACGATCGATTGGCATAATCGACCGAAGTCCTTCAGCCCCGGTTTTTCATCTTATTAAAATAAGCATTTTTTATATTATTTCAAGTATTGGTACTTAAAATTAAAAGTTAGTTTATTTATTCGTTGTTTACTGTTTCGAGGTGCGTCCACCGGTAAAATTATTCTGTTTTATTTTCAATTAAAATACCATTCGATCAAACGATAATTATTTTTCAGCTTTTTTAAAACGTTTCTTTTAACCCTTTTCTTCTTTACTGCACGACGGAAATGCGAGTAAGGGAGTCGAGGTGCCGGTTCGTCGAGAAGGTCTCTCATTTCGCCTCTAAAGGCTTAATTACTCCAGACAGCGGCTTAAAACCCAGAACGAGGGAGTCGTCACGGAGGATTTAATTTTTTTTTTTTCTTCAAATCTTTTATTCCGCTTGTTCTCCGCTCGGCTAAGAAGTCTCTGGGACCGCGGCACCTACATCAGTGCAGTGTACGAACAGCCGCGGTACACCTCATTTGCAAGTGAATATAGGCGGGGTGGTTAACTGCAATCTACGCCGGTAAAACCTTATCCTCTCGGAGTCTCCTACAACCCAGCCAGACCTTCGCGTTTTACGTACACAAAACCAGCGGAGTCTCCAACAGCAGCTGAAGTAGAATTACCCGTGTGTCTGTGAGTCTGCGTTTACGTTGCGTAGCGCACTACACTAGCAAGAACTGCAGCTCTCGCACGGCGATAATTAAACTTTCGCCATGCAGCGGAAACGCGCGACCGGCAAGGATAATCGTCTTGAGTTACCCAACACCCTGAGCGAGGAGACGAGGTTCCAGCTTTTTTTTCAACTCCTTTGTCCCCTTACTATTTACCCCTGTCGCGGCGAATTGTGGACACTTTGAAGCTCGCCGATTACAGCATTTTTCGCGTGTCATTGAAATACTTTGAATTCGGTAGTTATCGCGCCGGTTTATCAATCCCTCGGGCAGAAATTCCGTCCGGCTGAGATGGAGATTAAACGATAAGGATCGGAGATGAAAAACGAGGCAATCTATTTGCGGGAATTTTTCCGCGTTATCTCGTTGTTCTATCGGATGGCTAATTAAGAGATATGTCCAGGGTAAGGTGTAACCTCGGGCAGTGCGGTATCTATTCCCAAGCGGAGAAATATTCTTTAACGTCTTCCGAGTAATTTTTAATGGAGGACTTCTCGCGGTGTACAATATAGCGAAGTGTGGATTCGTCCTCTCTCTGGATTCCTCCTTCTTTCTCCTCACAACGCTGCCGGAGAGAACAGAAGAGTCTCGGTGAGAGCAGCTGCAAGAACACGAGGATAGGGCGACTCGGCGAAAAATACACACGAGTATGTCCGAGCCCGAGCATGAGGCGAGCGTCCAGAGAGTCGCACCTGCTACGTTCTTGCGGAACGGACGAACCGACGGAACTTCCGGTTGCGGTAAAAATTTACTGCCATCTTGATCGATTCACCTATATACGACTATGAATTAAATGTTTTAAATATGTTTTATTATTATTATTTTTTATCGGTCTCACTTGAGAGAGTATAGTGATATAATTTTCAAAAATGTTTGCCGATTACATTCTATGTCCTGCGGAAGGAACATACTTATTTTTCTGCCAAGTTGCCCCATTCACCTATCTATTTGCGGATTACATCAGCTGGCTTGTGGAACGAACAAACACGAGGAAATTTCCGTTGTGATAAAAAAAAATGTTCTGCCAAGTCGCTCCATTCATCTATCAGTCACGACTGTTTTAACCTCGTCTCACTTGAGTCATACAGAGTTAGAATTTTCAAAAATATTTGCCCATTACGTTAGCTACGTTTAGTGGAACGAACAACCCGACGGTATTACGTTCAGTTGGAATAATATTTTTCTGTCAAGTTGCTCCATTCACCTACCTACGACCAAAACAAAAAAAAATAATCAAAAAAGCTGATCTGATATTTAAAAAAAAATGCTATCGTACTATCGACAACATTTTTTATTGTTTCATCTCGAAGAATTTTTTTTTTTAAGCAAACGACATTAAATTAAATTTCTACCGTCTCATGTTCTCTGCCGCTTTATTGCCCCCCCCCTCCCCTCTGCCCCCTCTTCCGGTGTTCAGAAAACACATATCACCCAACAGCGACCTCGACTCTCTCGTTAACGCGTCGACGATAGATAAGGTACAAGCGGAAATAAAATAGTGGTCCGTCGTCGGGGAAGCCCTCGACCGATCGAGTGTGTGTAACGAAGCGCAGAAATACGCAGGCGAGGACGTACCGAGACACATGCGGAGTGTGTATGCGCGAGGACTGCTCGAGAGATCGCCGGTGAAACACAGTGTCGAACGTACGAGTCAACGGCACGTTCCCCTCTGTCGAGCTCTCCTTCGTTCACCATCAACCTCTTATATTCCCTCTCCGCTTCCTCCTCTTCTCGCACAACGCGGTCTCTTTTAAATTTCCGCTCCTCACCCGGCCTAGGTGCGAGCTGATGCCCACACATTCGCACCGACCGGACCGTTACCGGTTTGCGCGATGTCGAATCCAACGATAAAAGAAAAACAAAAAAGAAATCAAATACAAACGGCCTATCCACCGAAGTAAGAAAAAAAAACGACCGCGTAATATTTTAGAAAATTTATTTCATCGTCGGGCTCATAAGTGCACGCGAAACGTGACGCCGAACATAAATGGAAGAGAATCGGCGGAGTTGGAAATGGAGTTCTCTCGGGTATCGCGGTCGTCCGAATCCACTTGGGTTGAATTATTCTTCGGCGATCTGCGCGCGCGGGGCGCGCTTATAATAATGATATCAAGAGGAGTCTCTCTATATCTCTCCGGAGAGAACCGGCGGCAGTGTCTGCACGAAGAGGCGAAGCAATCGCCACTGCCGCGGCTCGCCCGACTGGCGCATCGTCGGCTTATGCAAATTCGAACTAATTGGCGAAGGAAACGCTGCCGCTGCCGGCGAGAGAGGTTCCCTTCGTCGTTTTCGAGCGCGAGGCTGAGGAGATACTCGGCCGCGAGAAATGCCTGAAATAAAGGCGCTTCTATCCGGGTATACTTTGCGGCGTTGAAACTACGGTATAAGCTATGTTACGGAGGTGCGCATTGACGAAGGAAAGAAGTGCCCGTGAATAAGCGCACGCGTCTTCACGCACCAATCGGCCGCGATCGAGCGGAGTAGAGCGCGAATATGCAGGTTGCCGATCCGTGCCAATGGGTGTGTTCGGTCTCCGGACTTTAGCCGTGTGTATAAGTTCACGCGTGTGGGTAGCAATCTGGCGCGGATGTACCGTAATCTTGGGTTCCGTGTAGGAAAATCGTTGCCGCTCGTACCTTCCGCATATCTGGAGCGGGAAAATATATCATATCTTTTACGAGGACGTTTCGTTTCCGCGCTTGGTTATTTTTACTTATTTTTTTTCTGGTGCAAATGATAGGAAAATGACGGTTCTTAAGAATTCTCGCGCATTAACCGGTAAAACCTCGGCTTCGCGCGCTTCAGGCGCCACAGGGACATTTCTCTGTGGTATTTAGAGTCTGGAGGAAAAAAACAGTAAGAAAAGAGAAGATCTAAATATCGTCATTAGATTCACTCTTCTCGGAGAAGGTTTTTACACTCGGTTTTGTAGTCTTATCATGCAGTTCGCAACGTTTCAGAGTTTTCTCGCGATCGTTTACCGAGAAAAAGGCTGTGCGTCGGGGAAGAAAACGAAAAACTAGTTATCAGAAAAATATGAGCCTGATTACAGGTTTACTCGTGCCTCTGTACCCGAGGCGCGTAATGTTTTCTCTTCGCGTCGAGAGGATAGATAAAGTAACGAAACGTGAGCGGGTTCTCTCGCGGCTCGCGTGTTCGGAGCTCATCGGGTATCCCTGCGCGCTATCTCGCGTCTCCTTCGCCGGGATGCCGGCTTGTGCGCGCCGTTTGTGCGGCCACGGTGCGCACGGGCGTCAAACGCGAAAGCGCGAAAAAGAGAGGAAGCGTTATAGCGCGGCGGAGTTCGCGCGCGAGCGCGGAACTTATAAGAGGCACGAAGAGGACCGGCTTCGCGGTCAATCGTGGAACGAGCGGCGCGTGTAGGGAAGCTCTCTCGGGGGTCTCCACGATACAATGATAAATCAACGCTGCCATTAACGTCTTCGTTAATTAATAGCTCGGCTACCTATACACACGATATTATCTTATATCTTATGTATATTTTGGAAAACTGTGGGTTTGTTTGTTTGGTGGTTTGGATGTTTGACACCTCCCCTCCCCCCTCCCCAATCTGGCCCCATGCTAAGTTATGTTTTCGCAACAAAAACAAAGTTGAAAATTGAAATTATCATATCGTTTGCTCATGATGTTCCTTTATTCGCGAAGCTTCTTCTATGAGAAAGCATTTTCTGTATTTTTGGCTTCCTCGTAGAGGAAGCTTTGCGATTAAAGGAACATCATGAGAAAACGATGTGACAATTTCAATTTCCATACTTTATGAGAAAGCGATATGAAAAATTTCAATTTTCAACTTTTTTCAATGTCACGCTCCCCGTTCGGTGAAGCTTAGAGAGTTCTCATTATAGTGAAGATAAAAGCAAAGTTAATTTACGAAATCCATGCAAGCGAAGCGCGTGCGCCAACATAACCGCTTATGTATGGTAAAGGTGTTGAATATGGTCCGATTCATATTCATATTCGCCACTTTTGCCATGAGCTAAGTATTATATATAGAGTAGAGGGGGGCAAAATGGGTCAACGGGGCAAAACGGGGTTTTGGGCAAAACGTCATTTTCCAATAATTTTTGGATGTCCGAATTCGCCCTATCCGATACATCAGGCTTTTCTGCCCAGTTTTGCCACCTTGTCCGATCCAAAGTTGATTGGAAAATTTAGTTTTGCCCAAAAACCCCGTTTTGTCCCGTTGCTCCATTTTACCCGGCTCTCCCCTATATTGGCGAATTTTTTTGTCAGACGGGTGTCTGTCCGGGCGTCTGCTGGACTGCATCTGTGATTGTCCGTGAGGTTCTGTGTCAATGTTTTCAAGAGCACAGACCGTACTTACTACATTGTGAATAATGCGTATTATTCACGTAACGTCTGCACGCTTCCTCACTTCTTGGACGATAGGTTTTTCTTCAATTCGGCCGTCTCTCTCGATTATCGGCACCAACGGAAATTCTTAAGTAATCCCCGCGAACGATGGGCCTTATCTTCCTTGACAGACACCAGCTCGATCCCGTCCCGCAGTCAAACCGGACACCCGCGAGAGACGAGGACTCGCGCCCATCGGGACACAGACGGAGAATCAGAGAATTTATTGAATAATTCAGAGCGACGTGTCCCTGACATCGCGAAGCGTGAATCGTGCAATTTGCAGACTTGTCACCTCGCGCGAAGCCGTCGCGGCGATGCCGCCGCCCGTGTCTGTGCGCGCGCGCGCACCAGTGAAAAACAACACAACGAACCATCCCTGCGAATGAAAGAGCAGTCGCGGAGCATGAGCATCAGTGCAGATGTATAAATTAGCATTTCAAGATATCTTTTCTCCTTCTCCCGACGGTTTCGATCCTTCCCGCGTGATAAATCAGCATCCCTCCCCGGTTCCTTTTATTAAAAACTTTTTCATCCGACGTTATTCCATCGCGACGCCGCACTTTCCTCCCTTGGAGGTACGGCTTCTAATTTACACGTAAATAAATCGGCTCTCTATCTCCACCTCTATCTATCGCGCACCGAAAGAAGGAACGGGACGCGCGGAAGTGAGACGAGAGAACGATACGATACGGGAAAAAAGGAGCGAAAAAAACGGTGGTGCAAAGAACTCGACGGCGTTATCCGCCCCGTGGAGTAGCTCTCTTTCGCCGTCTCGCGGAGGACGTCCGGAGTATTGCCGCGGCGGTTGGATCGTAAAATCGCTCGTGTCGCGTATAAATACGAGGGTGAGCCCACGCGTGACGCCGTTGGGATCGAGAGTGGAATCGACATTTTTTTCAAGTAGCGAGTGGGACAAAAAGACCAAAACATTGTAAAAAAATAGCTAAATAAAATAAAGGAGCAGTCGGATCGTAGACGGTCGCGATAGAACGACAAAAGGACACGAGCTCGTATATAAATGTATGCGAGTGCACGGTAAAGCGAGGAGCAGAGAGCGCGGAGAGACTCCCGTCGATCCTCACGACGACGTAGTCCAACGTCGAGACTCTCTCGAGCCTGTACCGTAATCCTCGCCCGATTATATCCACGAGTCTCTCCCATCGTCCGGGACTTCGTTTACCGGGACACCGGTAATCCTCGATTATATTCTCCGGCTCACGGGGAACGTGCGGGTTCGATTGTCCCGCGTGATTGCGTCGCTCGGCTGTAGGATAACTGTCCCGAGGATCTCGGGATGCGGCGGAGCGAGCTTGAGAACTCCGGCCCGTTTCGAATAATCCCGACGACCGGGTAGGTACTGTCGATTGTATAATTTTTCGAGACTATCGGTTGGCCGGAATACTTCAGTGAGAAAAAGAAATTGTTGGATTGGCCAAGTTGGATTGGCGCAGTGACTTTCTACAGGCGTTACAGTAGAACCTCGATCATCCGAACCCTCAATCGTGCGAACCATGACTCCGTTTATCCGAACGCTCGGCTGTCCGAACGTCAGGGCAAAAGATTATACATTGCTTTCCGATACGGCGAAAGGAGCGCCCGTGTTGAAGCGCGCTTCACCTCTTCCACGGTCAATCCACTCGTGCACTGGCTTTCCCGAGCTATTTCAACCACCCAAACAGTGTCGGAGAGCGCGCATCGGAGACTAGTTTCAATACCAGATCGTTTGAATTACCTTACATACGTAGTTCACACTGAAACGGCTTCGAAATTTCAAGTTGGATAATTAAAAATGGACAACTTTGTTTCATAGAAACCTTGAAGTAAGACTTCTTGAAGTAAGATTTCTGTTGGAAATATGTTTTTAAGTTTGATATATACTGTTTTTTCATTTATATATGTCTTATATATATACGTGTTATAATGTAGTAAAAAAATGTGCGTTTCGATTGTCCGAACTAGAGCTGGCCCCGACGGGTCCGGATAATCGGGGTTGTACTGTATTTGGTTGGTCAAACAAACATGTTTGTTTCAATCGACAATCGTTCGACGATACAATGCTCTCGGCGTACTGAACAACATGTTTGAATCTTCTAGTCAAACCAGCGACCTTTTATTCTCAGAGTACCTTAAGGGCGTGTGAATAACCGCGGTCAATAATAAAAACTGTAATGCTATTTTTTTAAGCGTCCCGACACTTTTGCCTTCGAAGGAAATACGAGCTTATTGTAGAATTTATCACGAGATTTTCATGTTTTTTAATACAAATATATTGTGACTTCTTTAATTACACAATCACTGTTTTAATATTATAAATAGAAAACAATTTTTAAAAAAGTTCCCGTTAGATGTCTGCTAAAAATGTTACTGGTCGACTAAGACGAGCAGTCGAAAGACGAGCGAGCTGGCATGGCGAACGCATGCGCGGTAAACGCGACGACTCGCATTACACTGCAAGACACGTTCATAAGATTTTTGGCACTCCTGAGAACGAAGCGCATATATCAGCATCTACCGATCAGTTATGCTCGTAACTCGGCGCGTTGCAAAGCTTGTGTCCGAATTATAAAAGTGTCGTCGGAATTCCGATCCGATGCTTCGTTTCCGGGAAAATCGAGAATAAAGGTTCCACTGTCGGCATATTGACGTAAGTATACTTAGTGGCATCACGCTTAAAAATATTTTTTAAAGTAAAATAACCGTCCCGCTGATCGGACAAAGCGTGCGCGCAAGAGTTACGGAAACACGATTTTTCATACATGTCCGAGGACCGGGACGTCTTAGGTCTGCAGTCACCGGTACTTTTACTCAGAGCTTCGCAAATACCCTAAGTAACCGAATTACTTATTGAAGTAGCAAGTAATCGAAGCACCGACCACTGGGTAGTTCGCGTGCACTCACGTATTGAGTATTGGCAGAACTTAATAGCTCAAGTTCTGAGTACTGGCCACTGACTTGGTACTTGATACTTCAATATGTAGGGGAGAGCGGGGCAAAATGGGGCCACGGGGCAAAACGGGATTCTTGGGCAAAACTAAATTTTCCAATTATTTTTGGATCAGACAAGGTGGCAAAACTATGCAGAAAAGCCTGATGTATCCGATAGGGCGAATTCGGGCATCCAAAAATTATTGGAAAATGACGTTTTCCCTAAAAACCCCGTTTTGCCCCGTTGCCCCATTTTGCCCCGCTCTACCCTACGTCTCTGCTTTTTTCTTACTTGGCGTCGAGGCGCTTCTGCGTCTTGGCATTCAATGCGTTGATAAACGCCTTGGCATTCAATTTCCTTTACACAACAAAGTTACAGCACCCTGAAAAAAATTGCATTACAGTTTTTATTACCGACTGGGTGCGGGACATGCGGGAGGGAGGTTTCACATCATCGTAACCGGAAGTATACGCAGGCTCGCGTGCGCGGAGCTTGTCAGAGTATCGGGCCAGTGCGCAGCGCGCAAACTGGCAAAGTCGTACACCTGTATATCCACGCGCGGATATTAATTAATCGCAGCGTCGACAGTGATTTGTGCTACGAGGAACATCAGAAACTCATCAGTGGCCTACGGGCCACATCCTCGGTCAGCGAGGAGCGTAATGAGAGTCCGCGAGGAATACCGTATAATTTAGTTAGGCTCGGCTCGGAAGAGTCGCGGATCCGATGCGCGGCTACTCGCATGCGAATTCCGTGCCGGGCTCCAGAGCGGGAGTGAATGAAATTAATTTACGATTGATAACGAGAAGGTCGCGTTCACGGGATCGCGCGGTATGCGCGTGGGCCGCTGCGCTGAGAAACGAGAATAGTTGTTTGTCCACTATACACGGAATATTTCACCGAGGGAGCGTCTGTACATAAACTTTCTGTTGAAAAGTATTTAATTGGCTAAACTGTAATTACAGTTGCTGCTATCATTTCTCGCATCTGTTCTATCTACGATATATTCTCTCGGGGAAGTATATTTTATATTTATTACTTAATTGAACTATAAACTGATTATTTGCTTCATTTAAATGATTGAAACTACAATTAAAACTATAATTATATTTTATAGTAGAAAGTGACTATGGCTGATCTGGGTACTTTTTCTCAATGCACGCGATAAAAACTTTCTTTCTTGGGCCGGTCAAGAAAACCGCGAGGCTCGCGAGACGGGACTTCCGGTTTCGATCGTGTTCGTTCTTCGTGCGGAATCTGAACGAGTATAGTTCGTTGCTCGCTGGTGCAGCGGGGACAAAAAATCGTTCGCATACCTTTGGGCCCATTTTGTAATTTGAAGGGAGAACCCGAGTTGGGAGAAGAACCGTTTGTTCCTGGGTTTAGGGGGGAGGGGGGGGGGGGGGGGGGGGGGGGGGGGGAGGTGGGGGGTCGGAATCCTCCGACGGGAATGAGAGAAGAAGCTCCGGCCGCGCGATGAGTTTAAACTTCTCGCGCTCGATCCTTTCACCTCGTCGGGGAGATAAACGCGAGATAACGCGTGGCTGGCGTGTTTTCGGACGCCGCCAATTGGCAGGTACGAAATGTCTCACTCGACGCTCACCTGCATCCTCGTTCTGCAAGGCTGCATTTAAAACAGGATACGGTGAGATTGCGGATATGGATGGAGTTAATTTATTTCGTATCAACTTTGTCGGATGATCGATTGTACTGTTTTTCCGATGAAATACACGGGAATACGAGTTACAGAAAATTTTTTTTTTGGCAATCTTTTATTTTTACCCGAAAAATTCGAGTCCCCTTGTTATCATTATTTTTTAAAAGTTTTTTTTATCATTCTATAGCGGCCCAAATTTGTTTTCTTAACTATGCCTCAGATGCTTTGTCTTAGGTATTTTTCCCATAGAATACGAACAACGCCTGGTGTTTCTAATATTTCCATCGGCTATCATGGATATCGCTGTTTGAAAACACTGCAAATTATCGTTTTTTCAGAAAATGCATGAAACTGCATTTTCTGCACTCTACGCACTTTTCCCCGCTGATGAAGAATCAACTCATTGCCCCGCTCCACACTTCATATTCAATACGGAAATCCGCGCCGAAGCCGCGCACAAAACTTTAACGGTGTACACAATTTTCATGCAATGAGTTTACGATTATTACCGCCATTTATCAGTTATTACCAGCAAGCAACTGTCAACCTCCGGATGAAAATTGAAATTCTAATGGACCAAAACGACCGAGACTCCACTAATTCGATTAATTTGATCACCTTTGTGTAATTAATGTACACTGATTGAACATGCCGTTTATCATTGAAGCGTCCATCCCCCTCCCCCTCTCTTGGTCCTACGAGCCGCTCCCTTACCCGCATGATTGCAATTTGTTGATCGACCGCCGAGTCTCGCTACTTTCCCCCGTCTTACACATACTATGTTGTAGTACCTACAGGTGTACCTACAGATGCTCACAACTAAATGTATCCCTGTCCGGAATAGCGCTCGGCTAATGAGAAGATCGCCGACTATCCGGAGAGGATCCATTTCAGCGCGGATCTCCCGGCTCGTCCTCGTATACCTTCGAACGACGAGACATTAGAGCAAATTATCCGGGTACTACATACGCCGCGAGGATCACCGAGGCGTATTAAGTTTAATATGTTGCTCGTGTACGTAAAGCCCCACGGCTCATCTCTCCCGAGCCTTATCGCACCAATCCTTGTCTTTGCACCTTGTATGTACCCGAGGTGCAACTTCCGGTGCAACTTCTTGGGACAATCACGCACACGCACCCATCGCCGTGCGCAATCTCTTCGGAAATCGATCGTCATTATTCGAGCTCCGGCGGTGTAATCTCTCACCGGGATCCACCGTCGTCGATATATCGGCGAGAGATCACAAAGATATTCATCCGCGATTATTCTTTCCTTGTAATACACGTTTAAGGTGAGGCTAAACACGCGTGGGGGCGATAGAGGCTGTATTGAAATTTTGAATTCATTTTTCTCTGAAACGATTCTGTAAAATGAAAAACGTATTGCAGGGCTTAGTGCCTTAATTCAATACGCAGTCAGCGCCGTTATTAATTTATTAATTTATTAATTTATTAATTTATTAATTTATTAATTTATTAATTTATTAATTTATTAATTTATTAATTTATTAATTTATTAATTTATTTATTTTATAAAACCGTTTCGGAGAAAAAGGGATTCAAGATATTTTGAGAAAATTTCGATCTTTAGCCGCACCTTATACCGCGCGGGCTCTCGCTGAGCCGCTATCGTTACTCTTCTCTATCCGATTCTCTTCTCGCGACACGTCGACACCTTAAGTTTTTTGCCTATGCATAAAAAAGGACAAAAGAAGAAAACTCGATCGGCGGCCGAGTGTTTGAAATACGAGAGGCTTCGAGAGGCCAATGCTCAGCGATGCTCGAGAGAAGACGTTGCAGGTAGATGCGGGGATCGGCTTTTCGCTGGTGCATGTCCATGTGTGCCCAAGCGAGGGTGAACGGGCCCCCGACCATGCATCATCCAACTTTTTTCCTAACATTTCGACGCCCCGCGGTAAAATCAATTACTTATGTATATTGGTATACGCGTGTCCCACCGGACCATCTCTCAAGCACACCCTCTTCACTTTCCTTATTTATCATCTTGCTTTAAGCGCACCGGCGCTTCCCTATATTTCTCTGTATACCTCCGAGCGCGAATATGCATATCGCAGTGTTAGTGTGTAAATAATTCGTGAATCGCCACGGTTATTACAACGGACTCACTTCGCGTGCCCTCTACGCCCACGCCTTATTGATTTATCGCGCGAGGATGTGCTGCGGTTACCGTGTACATTTGTACCTTGGATAGAGAAGAGGGTCTTGTTCTTTCTCGGTCGTCGCGAACGTTATTCCGGACTTGGTTCGTTATTCCCGAGGATCGCGGCGACCCTCGATCTCTCGGGCTGGCCGGTTGTGTCTGCACCGTCGACAAGTGTAGGGGGAGGCGGGGAGCGGGGTAAAATGGCACAACGGGGCAAAACAGACTATTTTAAATTTTACAAACCTGACCGAAGAACCGATCGGCGTGGCATTGCCGGGAAGTTATCGGTTTCGTGTCCGGCTATCCTGAGGTCTAAGCCGTTGGGAAGATCGTAACAATAATATTTTTATATATCCGAGACACTATTAAAAGTTAAACAATAAAAAGAATGAAAAGTCGACCGAGAAGTCGTTGATCTGCAAAAAGCGTTGAATTATTTTACAGACTGGAAAAAGTATCCGATGCCGGTTTGCGGAAGCCCGTTGCTTTTTAGATCTGTATTCGCAGAATCCATCCGGGACTTTCTCCCAGTCAGTAAAATAATTCTACGCTTGTTACAGATTAATACATTTTTGTTTGGGGATTTCTTTTTTTTTATTTTATCGTCGATACAAAAAAGTCTGATACCAAATGGAGAAGTCCGTTTTGCCCCAAGATGGCGTTTCGCCTCGCCTACACAGCGGCTCCGCCCTGCCCATCTCCACGTATATACTTCCGGTCATCGGGGTCAACTGGAAGCGCGCTCACGTATTTTTTTATTCATTTTTTTTTATACCTCGTACACGCCAAACGCTCTCTATACTCATCTCGCTTATCCTTATTGTACCTACCTAGCGCTTAAATCGCTTAGGATATCCTTCGCGGGTGCTTCGTAATACATCATCTCTCGATTTTCCTCACGGTCCATCGCATCGTCATCGTGTACGTAAGCGCATAATAACGCGGCGAGCGCGGGTGAGAGGGTCCATCCCGGGTAGGTAATACCTGACGCCGACAACTATGTTATTCTCCCGACGCAACAGCCGGCACCGCCTCTCTTCTCTCCGGCAGTCTCTCGTTTCTAAAATCGATGAGCGACGGTTAGCCAGCTAGGTCTCCGCACTCGATGCTTACACTGTTGTCGGCATATCGATTAGCATTTCAATTTGAACTTCCTGTTGATTATTAACTTTTTTAAAATAATATTTTCATTGCCTTTTTTATTTATTTACTTTATAGATTAATTTTTGTTCCTTCTATTTCTGACATAAATGAAAAGCCGATGTCGAAGGGACGACGAAATAATCTACCTCTAAGTATTCGTGGCTGACTTTAACTTCGGGCTGATTATTAACTTTAAAAAAATATATTTTCATTGCCCTTTTTTATTTATTTATTTTTATAGATTAATCTTTGTTGATTCTATTTGTCTGTCATAAATGAAAGGCTGGTGTCAAAGCGACGATGAAATAATTTACTTCTACCCGTGGCTCACTGAAACTTCGGAATGATTATTAATTTAAAAAAAATAAATTTCATTGCCCTTTTTTATTTATTTATTTTTATAGATTAATCTTTATTGCTTCTATTTGTCTGTTATAAATTAAATGCCGGTGTCGAAGGGACGACGAAATAATTTACTTCTAACGGTGGCTGATTTTAACTTTGGCCTTGTTATTAACTTTTTTTTTAAATAATATTTTCATTGCCCTTTTTTATTTATTTATTCTTTATAGATTAATCTTTGCCGTTTGTTTGTCTGTCATAAATTAAAGGCCGGTGTTGATGGGACGACGAAATAATTTAGTTCTACTCGTGGGAGATAGAGAAATACACGGGACAAAGGGGCTAGGATCTCGAAGCGTTGTCTCGAAGCGAAGAGCACTCAAAAACCGGTTCACCTTCGCGACGTCGAGTGTCGGGAGAGAAATGAAAAAAGAAAAGAAAAGAAAAATGAAAGAAAATAAAAATAAAAATTTCAATCGACCGTGACAGGATTCGAACCTGCAATCTTCGGATCCGAAGTCCGACGCCTTATCCGTTAGGCCACACGGCCTCGATAGGGGTAGTTACCCCAAACGTGAAGTGCCCCGGCGAACGGGCAACCACGTATATCATTATCCCGTCGTATTTTATTCCCTTCCAACGATTTCGATACGAGGCACGGTAATTATTATTGACGATCTTGTTTTATTCTTTTTTTTAGTTCCTATAAAAATTAATTTCTCATACAATTTCTAATCATCAAAATGATGTATTATATAAATATTTATTTTTATTTTTTACAATAATAGACAATTATCGTACATAGGAGTTTTTTTTGTGATTTTTTATTTGTTTATGGAATCGCAACCACCAATATCACTATTCGATACGAGGCACGTTAGTGCTTGAATTAATATCGACCATAGCATTTTATTCTTTTTTTATTTCCTATAAAAATTAATTTCTTATACAATTTTTAGTAATCAAAATTGTCTATCTATAAATAAGTATTTATTTTTATTTTTTACAATAATAGACAATTATCGTACATACAATTTTCTTTGTGTTTTTTATTTCTTTATGGAATCGCAACCACCGATATCACAATCCGGTCGCATTTTATTGCCTTCCAACGATTTCGATACGCGGCACGTTAGTGCTTGAATTAATATCGACGATCTTGTTTTATACTTTTTTTTTATTTCTTATAAAAATTAATTTCTTATACACTTTTTAGTAGTCAAAATTATGCATATATATATAAATATGTATTTATTTTCATTTTTTTACAATAATAGACAATTATCGTACATAGGATTTTTTTTGGTGTCTTGTTTTATTTACTTATGGAACCGTAACTGTCGACTGCCTTAACCTGTATTGAACGGGGCCGACAGCGCTGATTTCGGGTACGCAGCATACTTTCGGCGTTTTACCTTCGGCACCGCACCGATTGTTCCGTAGATAACTTCTCTCCTCTGGTTCCAGAGGATATTTCGTCAGCAGTCTAATCAATGGCGGACAATCGTAAATGTTAACGCAGGAGCCGCGAAAGCCCGTCGTTGTTACGCAGTCTTGCGCTCCGGCCGTGTCTAAAAATACGTAAAACGAAGAGGGGAAAAACCGTTAAAAAACGTCCGATGATATGATAAAATGTGTTAAGCACTTTAATCGTAAAACTCACCTGCATCGCTGATAGCGATAATGCCAGCCAATATGAGGAAGACGAAGCTTTTACCGCGACTCATCCTTGCACGGGATTGTCTGAAAGTTGAATATCGCTTCCAGTCTGTGCGAGCCTCTTATTTATACGACTGTTCGATCTACGCGAGGGAATGAGTAAACACCGCGACGGCTCGTCGGGCACCACATGTGCCTTGCTTGTGCGAACTTTTTAAACGATTGTCGTGCTTTCCTCCTACGTACTACGTTTTTTTTTTTATGTTCGACGTTATGTTTGTTCACACGCCGTCGCACACGCTATTGCCCGACACGAACGTCGGCGAGAGACTCTCCTCGTAGCTCACACCTGTTTGAAAATTTTCTTTTCACTGAGCTTCCGCGGTCTCCGAGCTGCAATTTAACGGAAGAGTTGGGGAAGAGGGAAGATCGGCGTGCGAGCTGAATTGGGAAAGTACGCGGACATTATCGACCTTCGTCAGAAACGGTTCGATGCGGACGATATGACTACCAGAATGATTCGTCTGGCCCGAGGCTGTAATATTATTATTAAAATGTGTAGCAAGAGGATTGGTAAAGTCCCGCGATCGACTTCCCCCTTCGCGGTCACGTACCGCCAATTTTCTTCCCCCGTCCCCCTTTCTCCCCCTCCCCGCCGGGTATGTTCCGTCGGGTACCGGTATTTTGCACTTGACCCTGGCTTCGATATTCAGTGTCATCGATGACCTATCCCACGCCGGCTCCTTGACGGTCCTCCCGGGAATCATCTCACCCGAGGACGCTCGGGTATGCTCGAATACCATATACTTTTCCATTTGTGCACCCTCGCCCTCCCAAGTAATTCGTATCTTCGCTGCATGAGCACTATGTGAGATGTTATCGGCAGAAAATTGAGAGTTTCTCATAGCCAATGTTTTTCACCGAGTGGATTTCTTTGAATTTTTTTTTGAATTTTTTTTTTTTTATGCGACTCAGTCGCTGCTTGCGTGACCGAAAATCGTGATTTTCTCATCACATTTTATTTCCTGTGAAGATCCTGAAATAAATGAGGCAAAATTGTGTGCAAGGTCATCGAATAATTTTCACAAATTATTGTTATAAACAGACGTCAGCGATGAAGATTACAAGCTTTATAACGCCAATTTAGTTGAAGGTTATGTCTGTTCCGTCTACGCAGTTTTGCGAGATACAAATCGGGTGTGACTAACTATAAGTGTGTTCCTTGTTGAATCTCGCTTAAGATTTCTCACTCTGTCATAATCTTTTTTTTTTTTTTACGCTAGACCTATTTTTTAATTGCGATGCTTTATTTCCTTAAGTACGTCATATGAGACGAGAAAGTGGCAAGACTTTAGCGTGTTAAAGAAATGTATCGAAATTTCGTGCACGAAAAATGTCGTGTAAAGTCGTGATAAATAAATATAAAAATGTAAGTTTTACCAGAAATACAACTTATGGCTAACAAATTTTTGTTAGTCATAACTGAGTTTAACTGATGTCGGTTCGAATCGAATATTGTGGCAATGATGATCACAGTTCATTTCTTATCCGTTGAACGAAGTGTGTAAATGATGCTGTATGAATCAATAATCAGAAATAGCAACGCCACAAATGCGCCAATTTTACTTGCGCATTGCTCCCTCATTCTTCTGACGGCCGCAACATAGCTTCCTCTACGAGAAAACAACAGTTCGACAATTTTCCTCGTAGAAACGATTGCAAAGGAAAAAAGTTGCTAATTAAATTTGCACCTTTCGCTTTACTTCCCTCATTCTTCTGACGTCGGCAACGTAGCTTCCTCTACGATAAAACAAAATTGCTTTGACAAATTTTCTCGTAGGAAAAATTTCAAAGCGACAGTGTGCTAATTAAATTTGCAACCTTCACTTTGCTTTCCTCACACGTGTCCACAAGATAACATACCAATGGGCATTTAAATATCATAAACACCGTGAGGCGAATGTCGATAACGATTCGTCACAGGTTGTTCTTCAAAGTCAACGAAGATACCTTTAACGAAAGAAAAAAAAGAAATGCTGCCACATATGTGACGAACCTCACATTTTTATCAACTCTTGATACATATCTCAGGCACGCCTCAATACACGGTAAATGTATGTCAGATACGGGTCGTTGCGACTCTCATACTCGTATCGCAATCGTTCGACGACTCTGGGCGTTGTGAAATGTTCTCGACTGCAAAGGAGCATCTCCAACATCTGATCGAATATAACGCGGCAAGCGTATTCGCGAAACAAGTGAAGTCGCTCTCCATTTACATCGACCTAAAAGAATATCGTGCAAACATGTCTGTCACGCTTGATAAGATAATTGTTCATCTAACGAAAAGCTCCTACTCTAATAGTGCCGCGCAGTCGATCGATCCAACTCAACTTAGAAATCGCGGTTCGAGTCACTACCGGTATCCAATTACAACCGCACAGTAGCGGTTTGAACTCCGCGAAAGGCTCGAATCACTTCAGCCACGATTTGTATTAAAAATCAAATAAAAAATGGAGAAGAAAAAAAGAAAAACCCTGATGACTGCTCACCGGAAGATCGAATGTATATGCGAATAGCCGACTATCGGTATAATGTCGATCGTTTCCACGAGAGAGACATAACTGCCCCGAGATCCATCACGTTTTCTCCGTAGCTCTCTATACTCCCTCCACCCGTAGTCACCAACTCCGAGGAATCCATCCTACTGATACTCATCGTATTCGAACATTTACGTGACTGGAAAACCGCTGGCGCGTGTTACGCGTCGTCATTGTGTAGTAACACACTGCTATGTACGAAGAGGATGCCGGGACGTATGTACGTTCGAGAAACGAGCTGAGCTCTCGAACACGCCGCACACACACACACACACATACACACACACACAGATACGAAGCTCGGAGATTCCACCGAGAGGACTGAGCGAAGCAACGTCGGGACGAGGAGACGAGAAATAGGCTTTGGTTTAACGCTGCACGAGGGAACTTGTGAATTCATTGAATTTCAATCACCAATTATATCGGCGACCTTCCCATCCGCTGACTCCGAACGCTTCCACGTATTTATCTTCAGCTCCATGCGCAATCATGCCGGAACTCGGATGATTCGACATGCTATAAAATTAGCGTTTAACCCCGCTTAGCGAATGCGGGTCAAGTTCGAGCGGCGATTGACAGACATATTTTTAATCTGAGGTTCTTCGATTTTTTTTTATTGCGTTATTTAAACAAAATATTGTTGTAACTACCGACACTCGTTCTGCAATGTCCGAAGTGTGATCCATAACTTTTTTGAATTACAAGCTGGTTTCGGATTGGTTATACATTGAGGGAAGGATATAATAAAAACTACCGGTCATCTAAGAGAAATCACCCTATTGCAGAAAATTCCAGATTTTCCAAAAATTTTTGCTATAATATCTACGAAAAATTCTTATAAATCCGGTGCTTATTGCAATAGGTAGCGCCCTAGTTTCTTACTACTATGTGCTATGGTGATATCTCTCACGTGATACAGTCATACATATTTGGTAAATCCTTCTCTCACTGTACGTTTAACGTATTCTTGAAAATAATTGCCAATTTTTTAACAAAGTTTTCAAGCAATTTTATGGTCTCACAATCGATCGTCAATATCCGAAGCATTCTCATATTCTACTAGGCCTAACACCCAGATACGCAGCAGAGTTTGGGTCGTCTGCCATGCCAGCCACAGTGAAGACTGCGCATGAAATCCCGCTCATTGGTAGTCTAAGGCCCTGTTCGACTCATGAGTTTGAAGTAGGGAGCGCACTTATCAATGGTGACGCAGAAACCGTTCTCGCCTAGTGGCGTTTTGCACAGATCGACTGTGAAAAAAATAGTTGCATTACGTATTTGTGAATCGAAAGGTTATCAGAGAGTACTTTGCGATTCCTTTAATAGTGCGAAAAGGGGACTTTCAACAGTGGTTGTAAAGTTGGCCACACGTGCCGGAAGCGAGTACCATAGTACACATGCCTAGGGCGAGTGCTGTCTGCGATACGAGCTAAAGGCAAGTGTTGCCTACTTCGCAACCGCCGTCGGGATTCCGCTTGTTTGCACGACTGTCGCATACTACTTTTCGCAACACATGCACAAAAGTCCCCCTTTTTCCGCCTGTAGCGCGGCGAAAATTAATATTGTGCAGTTTCACTTCTGTGAGCTGCTGAGGCGATAACGCCGACGATCAAATCCACCAGCGTTACTAGGGTTATGCACCTTTTGTGTCTAAGTCGGAAAAATCAATCAACGTGCTTATATATCAGATAGTACAAATATTGTGAGCTGACAAAAAGAAATGGTTCGATTAACCAAGGTCTCGTGACGTCCGTTCAAAGGTTTTATTTTCATCGGTATAACAAAAATGTTTGAATCGACAAGTTTTGAACCGATTGAAGCTACTAATCGTTTAACAAAACAGTGCTTTATTTGTGCCAAACAAACAACAGCCGTGAACGTTTGTCACTGCGACTTTTACTCAATCCAACATTTTGTTTTTCAGTGGACGTATGTTTAAGACGTTTCTCGACCAATATAGGGAAACTTTTCTCGTTTGACGTGCTCCGAATTGAGAGCCGCGAAGTTCTCCGAGTAGTTTTTTGGCACTCGAAAAAATTCCGGCGAGACTGATACCTCATACGCTTAGGCGTTCTTTGCGAAACTTTATTTACGCAGCTCAAATCTGACGGTAAATACGTCTAGTTCACGCTACTCGCTTCCACACGATGATTATAACGAGGCAGAAAGTACTGCGGTGGATCTTCTACCTCCTTTTCTCCTCCAGCATATCGCCGACAGACAATCTAGGCATAACTCATCGTGTGTATATGTGAGTTCAAGATACCAGAGTCGGGTAAGACCACTAGATAGACAAGCCAGCGAGATCCAGGGCAGTGGTGGCTTTCATCGGCTAATCGGAGCGTATTATCGCCTGCGGAGATCTACTAAGAGCTGCAACGAGAGCGCATCTCGCCCTCCTTATCCTCGGACTATCCGCATTATTACACCCGCAGCCAAATGCACCCTAGCGGGGATGAGACACAGGATGAGACACAGGGCAGTGATTACCGCCTTTGGGCGAGCACTGGCCGACGTTGTGCCAATACTGTTCCCGTGTGGCGCCCTGTTTCATTTTCTTTTGATCCTATACAATTTCATGTATTGGATCAAAAGAGCCGAAGCAAATACTTCAGGGAAATTGTTGAGAAATGGCACTTTGCGAATATGAGGTAATCGAGTTGGAACCGTAGAAGTCTAGAATTGTTTGAGGTACTCCACTTTGAGCCAGTTCAACAGAGTATAGTCGAGCATACGGACTATAGCATTTTTATTGCGGACGATAGAATGGATCGTACAGGCAATAGCAACAATGGTGACAGCTTTTCGATATATCTGAAATAGGCTTTTGGGCCACTTTTCCAACATTTTTTATTTCTGCCACTTCACATTTAATGTTCATAATCCATCTCTACAAACATACTCCATAATCCACAAGAATTATGTGCGAAATTCTGTTAAGACACGTTAAGCCGTTGTGACAAACATTGGAGACAAGGAAAACGGCAAAATCGTGGGACAGTGAAGCGCATAACTCCCGTCTTTTTCCCTAGCGGGTAATCCGGAGTTGAAAATTGATGTCAAATTTCATATTTCTGCTCGAGCCAATGTGCCGGAAAAAACAAAGCTCCGTCCGCCTGTTTCCCTGGAAGATCGAATCTATGATGTTCGAGGGCGTTAGATGCGGATATCGCAGTCACGAAGAGCTTACGCCAAATGAATTAATTATTCGGAGGCCGCGGAGGAAGAAGAAGAAGTGAGAAGGTGCAGTCTGTGACTCAAATCGTGCACGTTTGCCGGGTGGTGGATGCGAAGGAAGAGAAGAAGACGGAAAGAAAAGAACGAAGAAGGGAACGATGGCACAGGGTACCAACGACTCCCACGCGTGTGCGGCGCATCGGTCTATAGTTCCTGGAGCGGAGCTAACTTTACCTGTGTGTTTAATGCAGTCACCTCTCCTCGGGGAGTCGGCGGTAGTTCGCTGCGGGGCATGCTAATTGCGTAAAGGACAATAGTGTTGGCCACCATTGAGATTCCTTAGGGTAACTCCGAGAAGGGAACTCTTGGGTTCTGACGGGCTCATCTTCCTGTTGGAGGCAAACACGAACTGGCGTCACTCGAAATCCTAGGAAAGCGTTGTGCCGCACTTACCGCTCCGTTAATTACATATATATACATTTAAACAAACCATAATCGTCGCGTTCTTGTTAGGTGCGTTTGCGCCACATTGTTCTGACATACAAATATGTTAATTTTGTTACATAGTTCACTATTGAAAAATAATAAAACTGATGCAACTCCACCGTGAAACTAGGGGAAGACCATTGAGATTCCTCAGGGTAACTCCGAGAAGGGAACTCTTGGGTTCAGACGGGTTCATCTTCCTGTTGGGGGCAAACACGAACTGGCGTCACTCGAAATCCTAGAAAAGCGCTGTGCCGCACTTACCGCTCCGTTAATTACATATATATACATTTAAACAAACCATAATCGTCGCGTTCTTGTTAAGTGCGGTTGTGCCACATCGTTCTGACATAAAAAATGTGCATTTTGTTTTATAGTTGACTATTGAAAAATAATAAAACTGATGCAACTTCGCCGTGAAACCAGGGGAAGACCGACTAATGAATGAACTGATCAGATTCGCAAGTGATCGTTGCGAATGAACTGATCGGCTGTACGGTAAATATAGTTTGTGCATTTAACAAACATTTCTTGTCCACAAACTCCACATTTGTTTGACTGATAATTTCACAATTTTAAAAAATCTAAGATACAGTTCGTTACCAAAAACCAGAAGTCTTTTCATTTTTTACTGAGTGCAAACTCTGCCGTTCTACCTTTCGAGCACTATAAAAAAAGTATTCAACAGTATGCCGCAGTTAAATTCCTGCCGTAAAAGATGTAGAACGACTTGCAGCATGGTGCGTTGTTGAGAAACTGAAATTCGTATGCCTAAATTAGACGACTTGTTTTAAACAGTATTACGACACGCTCGTGCTTCAGCGTGCGTGTGGCCGGAGATTCTTGAACCAGTTTAATTTGCGAGATACAGGAATGACCCAGTTTTAGGTGTACAACTAAAGTAAGTAAATGCGCCCATTTAGGTCGGCTAACATCATGAACACCTGTGCGGACAAACAGCAATTTAAGACATTAATGAGCGTTGTGCAAATTAATGAAATACGTCGCCGGAAGTTCGTGAGTAAGCAAATGTACAGCTGTTCTAATCGTAGCAGTTCCGATTTCAACGAGTGCCGTTTTTAGTATAAAAAGTCTCGTCGGAGCTGCTGAGCCACATACAGTCTTGAAACAACATCGAACAATCATGAATCGTTCAACGATAATTTCGCTCATCGTTCTAATCGTCAGCGTCATCGCTTTTGTCAGCAGCGCAGGTGAGTCTCTTAACTAACAATTTTTATCATTTCTTTATTTCATTCGCAATGTTGATATTAATATTCTTCCCAATTCTATTCAGACTTAGACACGTGCCTCCGACCGTGGCCACACGAGGACGTTGGTACCTGCGTGAATCTCTACAAATGCCCTCACTACGTCGAAATTTTCAAGACCGATATGACCGAAGACGATGTTGGTTTCCTTCGTGGCGTTCACTGCGGTTGGGATGGCAACACGCCAAAGGTTTGCTGCAATTTCGAGTAAAGGCTCTCGGACACGCAGACTTTTTGTTATCCAAGCGGCAACTTCCGATATAAAAATGCACTAGATATTTTAATGAGGCCACCAGCCAATATCGGCAACCACGTTTTTTTCACAATCATCACCACCAATATGTAATAAGAATAAACGACTTAAAAATTACATTCGGTTCGTTCTCGATCTACTTATCACCACTCAATGAAAATTAAATACTAATAATATCGACAACCTACTGCTAAAAGGGCGTACAGGCTGTGCATATACAATGAAAGAAAGATCTCGGAAAAACTATACAGTCGTATGGCAAATGTCGAGCAGGTACACTAGCCATATGTGAATCTCTAGCGATATGTGAAATTTTCACAAGAGCCATCGCTATTTGTACCCAACCTATATGGTATTTTTTTTTGACGAAGGGTTGGCAAACTTTCGTGGATAAAACTAAAAATTCCGTGGATAAAAACGGAGCATCTCGTGGATCCAATTTTCTTATGTATGTAAACGTAAAATAAATTTGATCAACATAATTTTCCGGTAAAACCTATAAAACCTACAACAAACGGTTCGCGATCGTGTGCCACAGTTTACTATATTTTAAAGTAAGAAGAACATATATTCTTGCAAAAATTACGGGATATTCGGATAATATCTGCGGCAGCGAAAATTACCACATTTTCTATGCGGAATGTGTTCAGTTTAATAAAAATGTTTGCCAGGACGTGGTTGTAGTTCCCATATACCTGAAAGTTCTGTTGGTTTTTACCAGATTTATGGTAATTTCTATCAGATCCATCTCTCAGTGTACACGGCCTATATGCCCTTATAGAATTAGGCAATCCATATTAGAATAATTTTATGTCATATAAAAAAATGATTATTACAAAATGATAGATCAAACTAACGAATTATTTCGATGATAAAGTAAGGACAATCATCACTCCAGATTACGAAGATTTTCAGAGACAGAAGCCTGCAGTTCACAAGCTTGAATCAGCGCAACACTGTTGCACAGGTGGCTGCCAGCTGAGGTGGTATTGCTTAGTCGTCCGTCGCACCAATTAATTAGGTCGTAATAAAGTTACAAGCAAACAAAAATCCGCCTTTTTGAGTATGTAAACACTGCTTTTTAAGCACTTCGTTTGTCCCCCCACCACCGGTCCAGATATCGAAGAACTCTGGTACATCTCATATAAAAGCGTTGGCAGTGCAGTTACTTGCTATATTCAGTTTTGCAACGACCTCGAGCAATAATGAATCGCGCGATCGTCACGTCGTTCCTCCTTTTGATCGTCAGCGTCATCGCTACGAGCGGCGCAGGTATTGTCTCCATGGCTAAAAATTTCATTAATTAAGCTATCTTCGATTTACATTATTTCCAACTTTTCTCATAGATTCGACAGAAAAGTGCAAAACTCAAAACGGCATCGTAGGCTCCTGCGTGACGATTCAAAGTTGCCCGCAGTACATGAAAATATTGGAGACCAATAAACCCGTAAGCAAATCCGACACGAGGTTTTTGCGTAGCGTTCATTGCGGATGGAATGAACATTGGCCCAAGGTCTGCTGCGTTCCCGCCGAATTAACGTATGACCTGCAATGACATCGATCAAATGACAACTCTCGACACTCAATTTTTCTACATGTAATAACAATAATAATGACTAATAAACTATTGTCACGCTACATTCGGTTTTTTATTGTCATAATAATCCAGCGGCCCAAACAGCAGTAAACAAACTACCGTTGTCTTCCTGATCGCCTTCATCTGCTAAGTCAGTAGAAAAAAAAACGCACAAAGATCGCAACTCCAAGAAAAAGCGATCAAGACATCGGTCAGGTCGTCGACTTCTTCGTTCTCCCCAACTATTGTTACCCAACGATAAGACCGCGTAGAAACAACAGATGGCAGAAAAAAGGGACTATTAGTAGAGTTCAGCAGTTTATTTTCCGCCGAGCCGAGACCGGAAAGAAAACTATCGATCCGTTGCGATCGCGTCGAGATCCGTTATTCGACGTCGTAGGAATCTCCCCTCGTTTATTTATACAAAGGGGATCGTACTCGTTCGTTATCGATTCCGCATTGCCGGTAACGCGCCCCATGAAATCGTACACCGTCGCCCATAAAATCGACTTCTTTGTTTCCGTGCTCGTCTGGCGTGCCGCCGGGAGAAGAGAGCGGCCCCGGAATCGATGGACGGATCACGCTCGCCAGGCCGACGCCGAACTCGTATACTCGCTCCCCGTTCCATTCGCACAGGTTGATTTACCTGCAGGTGCGCGCGCGCTTAACGGTTGCCCATCCACATCAAAGTCGTTTCGTTCCATTTTTTTCCCACTTTTTGCATTGCCTCGATCACGAGGGAGCGAAATAGATCACCGAGACGGATTTGGACGTGAAGAATTCACAAGCGAATAACAACCCAACGTTTAATCCTCTTATCGCTCTATCTTCGTCCGCTTCAGTTATAGTACACCCTTCTTTTATTGTTTATTGAACTACCGTGATGGGTTGAAATTATCGATGCAACTTAAGCATCAAAAGGAATGTGGCTCATTAATAATAATCATATACATTTTGGAGAGTGGTCTGTTTGTTTATCACAATTTTAGAGAATACCGAAGGTCTCCTTTGGCGTAGCCTCTTATTATTCTAAATCCTTTTAGGGGACTAATAGTTATCGGGGCCATCTTAGGCACTAATAACTGTACCCCTATTATATCCGCTATTATATTCTCCGTCAATTCTGTGCGTTTCGGTGAGTCGGGCACAATCATGCGCTGCATAACAAAGCTGTGTGCTAGCAAAAAAAAAAACATTTTTCGATCAGAAATATACGTAACTTTTGATCCACAAAACTCATTTTTGAACCGAAAATGACGTCACACCGCGGATACGTCACTTCCGATTTGAAAATCTCATTTTTCATCCGGAAGTGGCTTCACATGAAATACGACAGTCCCGGTCGAAAAAAGAGGTTGTCATAAAAATGTAATTAAAGTACCGATCATAATAATAAAATCTTCAAATATGGTAATGTTATCGATGTTTTGAGTTATGACAAATTAAAAAAGTAATATAATTTTATATGGCATTTATCGCAATGAACTCTCTAATTATAACTATTAGCGCTGGCAGTTTAGCCAGCTCAGATCTTTCTCTTTCAGTATGTAGCTGCGCGCAGTGATCCACGGGCGTGCGTCCATAACGATCTTCGTATACAATTGTAAAACGCGAATGATCCTTTTATGGGGCATATAGGATCGTAACTGTCCTGGCGGGAGTCACTTAGAGAGTAGCGTTCCACGGTTAGTAAAAGCCCCGCCGGTATTAGTAGTGGTTATAGTAGCAGATGAACTCTGAGAGCAACAGGCGGCACAGCGATGTGTGGAATGAGTGGTAGGGGCGGGAGATATGTATTATCTCACAGGGGGGAAAAGCATCACCGCAAAGCGAGCGCTCCTTCTACGTCCCTCAAACCCGAAGTCGGACAGACCGCAAGAGTTAACCGCTGAAGTTAATTAATATACTTATTCGTGGCTATGGATCGCTTCCATTCGCTTAATTGCTAGTGGCAAGGAGATTCTTCTCTCTTTGCTTAATCAAAAAAAAGAAAAGTGGAATCTTTCGAGCGTATACGACAACCCGTATATCCGTTGTCCGTGAGGGAGATTTCCATGACTTTCCCCTTTTCCACTCGGAAGTACTTGAAAAAGAAATCTCGGCGCTTTAATCGACGATCGGAATGAATTAATCGCGCGAACAAGTACATAAATCTCCGTTTTTTATTAGCGAAATCGAATACAATTAATAAACGACCGACGATTAAAGAAATCGGTTCCTCGTTAGAGAGAGACTGTTCTAAGATGTATGAGAAATCGGTCTTCTCGTAAACTAGTAATCCCAGCGCGACAAGTGGTCGCTCAAAGGCCAGTTCGCTCGCTTGGAGCTGAGTGCCACTCTTGAGAATCTCGGAAGTCGCGGACAACTTTTACACGAGGCTTGACACGAGTAAACCTAGTGCTCTTGCAACTTTTTTTCACCACGGTCGTTGACGCATAGTCGTGTCGCGGTGTAGACACTCTCTCTCCGGAAGTCATTTAACGGGAGTCATCGAACGCGTCGGTGTAACGAGTCTACGAGATTTTTCCTGTCGTAAGACGAAGAGTAGAGGAGACTTGACGAATACCAGCCAGGCTGAAGTTAACCCCTTAACACTTTATAAGATACATCGCCCAAAATGGTACCCAAACGGAACGAACAGTCGCTAAGTGAGGACCACGCGTTGCTACTGTACAAAGTAAAAAATATTTTCGTAAAATCGGAATACGAAATTTCGTAAAAATAAATTTGTTAAATAAGTGACAAACTCGTTTTTTCGAGGCTTGGATATACAAACCTGTCCTTTTATTTCCCATGTCATTAACAATTTAATTTGTACTTTTGTTTGTAAAACAAGAACCGGATGATTTCGATCGGAAAATTAATAAATAACAAATTGTGGACGCCTGTGGATAATAAGTTTGTGTAAAAAAGTACAAACTTTTTTTACTGTGTAGCGCCTGAGAGTCGGGATAGAGGTGTGACTTATAACGGGTTAACAGCCGAACCAACTATATCTAGCAAAAAAAAAAACCATAGGGGATTTTGAATATCCATTTTGAAAAAAAATAATATGGAACAAATTGAATTCCTCCTGCAATTCGCCTGAAATCCCACTTTATGGTTGTCCCTCAGGTGACCGATGCCCACTCTATCCTATGTCTATTTATCGCAATCTCTTGGCACTTCGTACCGACAAGTAGTGGTCCAAAAATGCCCTCGCTAACTTCAGTTCTCCGCAGCCCTTCGCGTACACTTATGTGCCACGTCCTACGAGCCAAGCAACTTCGGGCAATGCTCTGCTCGAGAGAGGGTTCAAGCAGAAAGCCCGTAACAACCGCGCGCAGTGTCGACTTGGTCCGACGACGATGGAATAGCTTCATGATTTATGGAAGATGCATGCGAGTTGTACCGAGCACCGAGCAGTCGACCACCACGACTGAATTGTCGTGTTTCCTCTACATCGCGTTCCTCGAAGACGATGTCATTTCCTCTTCCCTCGTTCCACGTCTTTCGCGTCTCGTGTTCATTTCGCTAAACAGAAATTCTTTTCGTCGCACGAAACCGTGCGATCTTTCATCAATGTTTCTCTCCGTGAACCATAATATTATCTCGTCCAGTTATATTTCCGATAGTTCTTGGCATGGAGTGCTTCGCCATCGTAGTTCGTAATAGATAAACATTTTAGGACATGATAAAAATATATAACATTTTTTAATTATTTTGTTAAATTATGCCGAGTTAATTTATCAAAGATGTTTATTATTCGTGAATTTCAGACCGGCGTGACCGCCCTGCAGAGAGCAGCAGCCGAGGGCCACCTCGAAGTCGTCGAGCTCCTCCTCAAACACGAAGCTGACGTTGGTCCCCAAGACACCGCGGTGAGTAATGAAAAAATACATTTTCAAACATACTTTGATTCTCAATCACACTTGAAATATCCTCCTCCAAATTATTGTTTTTTTCTTGCCAAGTTCAATTTTGTCTTTCTTGTTAATTTTACAACTCTTGTCCTTAGTAATTTTGCCATTTTTTTTCTTGATACTTTTTTACAAAATTTATACAATTGACAAAATTAAATGTAGGATTATTTACGAAAAAAAATCTAGAATTACCAAGAAAAACAACGGCCAACCACTGTGGACAAAAAATAGTTTGTTAAATGGACAAACCTTTTTTTCCTATGTACCACCTTACCGACAACTCGTTCAGCCATTTCCATCAGCGTTACACGAATCACGTGCCTTTCTGCATCGTGCATAAAAAAGTATATCATCATTGTTGAAGAACAACCACCACCTACCACGAAGTTATCTCTGCCCACCCTGCTCGTATATTGCGCTATATACAAGTAATTTAACGACCGTCGCCTATATAAAACACGCTGCTAATGTCTGCGCCGCGCGAATGTACTCGGAGAGAGGTTCTCGCCGTCTGCTAGGAAATCACAAGTCCCGACTCCCTCTCCCCTTGCAAGCGCTCACGCACCAACATAAGTTCCTTATTCTTTTCTGCGTTCTTCCCGCTGCGCCTTTGAATACGAGAGAAAAAAAAACCCCACGACCAAAGACTTGTACACATAAACCTACACACATCTCCGTTCGCTTTACGATCGCCCGGTATCGGAGGCGTCACGTGAGAGTAACACACAGCGGCGTCTACGCATGCGGGAAAGGCATCGAGTCACTAAAAAAAAAAACCAAAAAAAAATTAAACAAACGCGAAAGAATCTCGAAGACACGAAGCCGCGTTGGTGAGCTTGCGTGTAGCGAATGATATGAAGCAATAAAAGTTTTCCACCGTCGAGTGCAAGAGGACGTGTGCAAGAATTATACCTCCTATGCTTTCACTCGAGCCCGCGGCTCGCGGAGACACATACATATATAAATTTTTTTGTCGCTACTATCCTCTCCTCGCGCGCCGTTTGCGGTACTCCGAGAGCGCGGGAAGGGAAATCGAACGATCGAATAAATTCAATTACCCGCTCTCGGGTGCTCCCTTTAGGGCGAAGAAAGCAGTTAGCCTCGATCCGACCGACACTACTTTATACACTTTAGAATGTAATGTACATACCCGTACGAGTTTTTTTTCACCGCGACAATACGCTCTCGCCGGATTCGCGGCGGGGGCGAAACTCGAGCCTCTTCTTCTGTATCGCACCGCGGCGGACCGCGGAGTTTCGTGGAATTGGAGAAGGAGCAAAAGTTCGAGGCTGCAGGAAACTTGTAAGAAAAAAAAGACAACAATAAAAACAAAACAACGAAATCAAATGAAGACATGAACAAAACGAGAGAACAACGGGATGTGTGACTTGTTCGCGATTTCATCCTGCTCTCTCTCGAAGCACCGGTCCAACGGGATTTCAAAGCCCTGCGGGACAACAAGAAAGCGCGACGAGTGTCGAACGACCGTACACACACATGTGTGTGTGTGTGTGTGAGCGGAGAGAATAATGTCCACGCTGTGACTTCCTGTATATATATATGTTTGGTGAACACGCCCGGTTGTCGATCTTGGCTTGTCGCTTCTGGAAAAATACACGAAAGCTCTTTCCCCTGTATAATTCCGCTCCCGGATGGGGGCTCGCATTGCGTGGTGTATCATTTGTCACATTTACAACGACTTACGGTCCGGCGAAGAGTCGACCAATATACGTACCGGCGTGTTTAAACGAAGAGAAAGAAGAGCGCGCTCGGCGACGATTCTCGGGGTCTCGGCGAGCTCTCGGACGAGATCGGTAGCTTTTGCACACGCCGTGGTCGCGGGTATGTATCGGCGAAATGGGAATCGATTATCCGCGACGCCAAGGAGAAACGAGTTCGAGGCGTCCATCGACGTCGTCGCCGTCTGCTGCCGATGCAGCTGCAACTGCACAAACGATCGTGAATGACTCCCGGATTTTCTTTACACGATCTCACCGCGCACCTGATCCACTTCGATCGTATCTAAGCGCGATTTCTTCTTCTATCCCGGTTCGAGTACAGCCGATACTTGTAAACTATATACAGAACCGTGTACAGGAGGATTGTCTGAGCGAACCGCGGACCGGCGAGACTCACATATACGGCGCGATCGTCAAGTGTCATACCGATCGATGACACTTGGAATCTCGTAAATCTATCGACAACTGATACTAATTCCCGTTCTCGGGAGGTCGATTCAACTTATTTTTCATTCTTTTTTTCGTAAGAAGTTATTCGGAAATCCTCCCGGTCATTTCTGTGTACTACGTCCCCCCCTTGCCCCGCTTTCGAAAGATTCATTGATTTGTCATGAATTTTCTGGCGTCAAGACCCTTTAAGGAGAGGCTAAACACGTATGAGTGCGAGAGAGGGAGAGTTACGATTTTGAATCCATTTTTCTCCAAAACGATTCTATAAAATGAAAAACCGTTTCGGAGAAAAATGGATTGAAAGTGCTTTCAGTTTATGTTGATCTTTAGCCCCACTCTAAGGGAATGTTAAACACGTATGAATGCGAGAAAGACAGAGTAAAAATGTTCAATCCATTTTCTCCGAAATTATTTTATAAAATGAAAAGCCGTTTCGGAGAAAAATGGCTTTAGAGAATTTTGCGGTTATGTTGATCTTCAGCCCTCTCTTAAGGTTGCTACTGCGTGACACACTAATCAAGTGAGTACTAAATTTTACAATTGTTTATTATCCAAAATGTATGCATTTATTGACAGTAAAGGAGGTTTATTTGTATCATTGCATGTGTCCTCAACCAAGAGAAATATTAATCACGATGGTTTTGCAAGAACAACAAGTGGTACATGCAAATTTTCATGACAGTACGTTTTTGTTGCTTTTTCAAAGTAAAAGGCATATTTTTTAACCCATTTTAAAATACCACGGCATTGTACATTAATATGGTGTAATATTGTGTGTATAATCACCAAATCCTGAACGCATCTTAATGTCAAAGTATCGCGATTAAAGTGTTGTCGAGCATAATTTCATCGTGAAATGATGTTCTTATTCGGGCGTACAAAAAATGTAAAGTACATTTTTCTAGAGTGCAATTTTATTTTAGAGCATCTTATTTCGAAAAAGTCTCGAGGAAAATTGATACTTTTTTTTAGACAGCAAATAAGCTTGGGATTCTAAGGGTCAATGAATCACAATCGCCTGCGTAAAAAATAAAAATAAAACTTTTACCGGGAAAGAATTATGAAAAATACGCTGCATCGCGGAATCGACGTCATCGTCGACAGTAATAAATCTACTGTCCGCGTAAAGTACTTGATTTATATCGTATTTACTCCGTCGCTAAACGTCTCACTCGCCCGAGTCGAATTTTCCACGCGCCTTGTAAATAAAATCCAGGTGCAAAGAACTCGAATAAATGAAAAATACGCGACACCGCATCATCGGGACGTAATGCCGATCGGCATCGACACCTAGGCTGTAATAAATCTCTCTCATCGACGCGGTCGTCCCGTCGTCTCGCGCCTCGCCGATTGACGTCTCTTATTTTCTATATATATATTTTTATATCCATCGCTTCATAACCGCTCGATTGTCTCTCCCAGCACGAGACTCGGAAGTATCAATACAATATTTATGGCGTGCTGGAAAAGGGTGAAAAAAAAATTCGCTTCGACTGACATAGATCGATTTAATTTTTTAAATTTATTTTCATTTTTCTTTTTAAATCATCGCGCAACATAGAACATCGAAGCGTTGTGTACCGCGACACAGGGAGATTTATTATTTTGCGCCCCGAGGCTCCGGGCACTCTCTCGCGTGCTTGCGTAATTCTTGCGCGATGGTGATGTATGTTTGTTTGATAGGCTTCGCCATGTTCTAGGAACGAGCGCGTTTCGTATCTAACACACACAGTCTGTAACGTGCAGAGTCATATGGAGGGCCGAGAGACAGAAGGGCGTATCACCCACCGTTCAGCGTGTAAAACAACGCTGGATACGCCCTTCCGTCTCTAAGCCGCCGATAAGTGTACAGTAGAGCGATGTAAATCAACTCCGACGCCTAAAAAAATACGACTGGCGCGTGTCGTACACACTTGCTTGTAATTCATATAAATATGGTAGTCTCGAGATAAAGGCGCGTCTCGTGCCGCCCCCCCCCTAGGTTCTCAAAGATCCGCTTTCCAAAAAAGTTTCTCCGATCTCAAATGACTAGTCGATTAATGCGTCTAACCGAGGCAATTTAATGACACCGAACGGACGCGAATCGCGCACTCGAATCACGTGTATCTCGTATGTGCAATTACAAAAACGTTTAACCTGACCCTGCCGCGAGTACAACGGCGTCCTTTCACCGTCCGCGAGTGCAGAAAACACGCGACCCCTACTCGGCGTCGCGAGACATAATATTATTGCACAGTGTACGCTCTCGCGGTGCCCGGCATAAACGTTAACGTACACACGTGTAGGCAAAATCGTTGCGTTACACTCTCGTAAAACGTCGATCCGTGGCGAAGCTTGAAATTACTAGCTCGTAAAAGTCCGGACTTTATACTGCTCCGGGGAGTTTTCATCCTCGTCGGTGTTCCCCGGGTCCTACCATATAACTCGCTCTAAATTCACTTATAAGATATACTTATACAATTTCCTTCCCTCTATATGCGCCGTTGAAGCGAGCGCTTTTGCCACGGGGATCTAATAATACTCGTACGGCCGGGGCGGTCGATGGAAGCCGAGGAAAAATTGAGTGTCTGGTTCGGCCTCTGGAATCAGCGGGCACCGATCCTTCATCTTGGATCTTTCATAAATTCATTCGTACGGTACTTATTTGTTCGGTACGTACAGGATCGAGTGTACACCTACCGGCCCGGGTGAACAATGAACGTGCGCAACGACGTGTCCCGCAAACGTGTGTGGGATTCACGGGAGAAGTGTATCTGCCCCGCCGCAAAGTATTATAATAAGGAAACGGCGTTCTACCTTATTCACCGGCACCGACATCCGCCTCGTGCGACTCGCGGCCCTTTCTACGGTCGCGCGTAGGTACACTGTCGTGTCAACTCTTATTAATCGAGTGCCGCATTCCTACGAGCCATCTGTGCGCTCGTTTCACCCGGCTACTCGTCTTGCCCACTCTCGTTCGAGTTTATCTTTCGTAAAACTATCGTCCGTGACTCCTATCTCTGTATCATCCTCATTGATGATGAAACGAAAAATGGGTATGCAAAAAATATTGTAATTATATACAATTTTTTATCGTGAAGCTAAAACACGTTTTTCGTCTGGGTGTGACGTATTTTCGGTATTACGTCACTTCCGGTCGAAAAATGAGATATTAAAATGGGAAGTGATGGATTTTCGATATGACGTCACTTCTGATCGAAAAATGAGATATTGAAATGGGAAGTGATGGATTTTCGATATGACGTCACTTCTGATCGAAAAATGAGATATTAAAATGGAAAGTGATGTATTTTCGGTATGACGCACTTCCAGTCGAAAAATGAGATATTAAAATGGGAAGTGATGTATTTTCGATATGACGTCACTTCTCTTCGAAAAATGAGATATTAAAACCGGAAGTGACGTATTTCCGGTATGTCGTCACTTTGTGTATTTTTGAAACCAGAGACATGACCTTGATGTAAAAAAGAGTCTGTCGTCTACCGATTAATAACCACTCCAATCCGGTGATGCTCCGAACCATCCGAGCATCGGTATCTTTGACTCTAACGCGAAAGGAAAAGAGAAGATACGCATCTTGTCTCTGGCTCGGTCTTTTCTGCTTCGCGACGGAATTCTCTTAGTTCCTATTTCGTTTCCCTTCGACTTATATCCTCTGTACGCTGTACCGTACTGTATATATACATACACCACGCCGCTATGAGATTCCTAATGGAGTTTACATTTATCCAGGTATGGTACCAATGCGAATCCCAAGTTCGCCATTACCCGCGAACCTAACCGATGTCCTTTATACATATATAAACCTCGAAGCGGAAAAAGATCGAGTGGTACAAGCTTTCTGCATTCGGTTTCTTGCAATCTACATAACTGCATAACGTAAAAAATATTCACGCCGTAGACGCTGCACTTAGAGGAGATTTAAGAGCCAGAGACACGATATCGTAGTTCCGATGTCGACGACCGATCGGGGCAACTTTTCTTCATTTTATAAATCAATTTTATAAATATTATTCTTGTCGATATCGTGCGTGATTCGATCTTGCGAAGTTTTAACAAGCATGCGCGGAGTTTGTATGGAAAATTATTCACTCAGCCATAAACTCCCTCGACTCTAATGACACGCTGTCTGAGTTAATTGCCGACCACGGGAGCGCATCGTGCTACTCTCGATGCTGCGCGCTCTTGTCGCGAGCGACTGCGGGGAAAATTAGAAAGGGTGGCAGGAGGCAAATGCCATTGGGTTACAGGTACGACAACGACGGAACGGTTGCATGTACGCTATGTTCATAGAATTGGATAAAATATAAGTATGCGGACAGCCACGGAGGATTTGCGGCAGCGACAGGTTGATCTTTCCCATAGACATCGAACCCTGAATCAATCACTATCTCTATGCCGGAGACTACCCGGCGCTCAGACTCCTTCTCCTCTGTCTACTCCCTCGTTAACGAGTCGACGAGTTCTATTCTGCAAGGACAGCGCCTCAACGTACACCCGGACATCTTGACGTTCCCAAGCTCAGACACGGAAGAGCCTCGTGGCGTGTTACTACAGATCCAGTGTCGCGCAAAGTGTCTCCCGGACGAGGCCAGATTTCTCCTTCAATCCACGCAATTTGCATTTTCTCGTCTTCACTCTCGATCTTGATATGAAAATTGACGGAAATCGGGTTTCTGGATTTAAGAGGGAATTCGTCGATTTCGTAAAAAGAAAAAGTTCTGGTTTATTTCTTCTCGGTAGTAAAAAAAAATGGAACGAAGAGTTTCCCATCGACCGTTCGTAACGGTGTTCTGATCGCGTAAAAAAAAATCCCTACGTCCGAGTATACATTTTTTTTACAACATTATTTACTTAATAAATTTAGCTTTTGAAATGTGGAACTCTAAACATGGTAATCCAATGTGACGCGCTCCGGAGCTACATCTGGAAAAATAATTTATTTGATGGCCACCATTTATTTGGTCCAAATGAAATATTTATTTTAATTAAGTAAATAGTTACTTACATGAAATGAATATTTATGTAAATCAAATAAATATTTTACTTAAACCAAATATACGGTGGCCTTCATATAAATTATTTATCTGGGCGTACCATTTTCATAAATTTTGAAAAGAAACACACAATTCCATTGAAAAATGTCCGAGAGTGGTGAACTCGTCCACTCTCTCCATCTCGAAAATCAAAGGCCGTGCTCCAGCAAAAGTACGATCAGGAGAGTTGGGCCTCGAACAGCGTTTATTGTGGGAAATGATGATACAACGAGATGCTAGCACGAATTGTTCCAACAGTCCAGGCGGAGGGAAGGGAAGCTAAGGATCCAGCACAGCGAGAGCCGCCAGGGAGGGCTTGCCGGGTCTCGGCATAGTTATTGCCTTCGTTACCTATCGCAATGTTTATCTCAGCGTCGCAATATCTCGAGAGCGATTTCTTCTATTTCTTTTCACGGTGCACAACGAGAGAGCCGCAGAGGACCCGCGAGAGTGCTCGGGAGTTATGAACCTTTGGCTATTATAGCGCCCCGAGTTCATTCTCTCTGCCCGTAGCGTTACTCCTACTACTCTTCTGCACGATAATCGCGTGTGTATCCCACCGCATACCTGGACGAGGGAGCAATACACAACCGTAAGAGAAACTAGAATCGAGGGTTCGATGCACGAAGGACAGCCTCGCTCGGTTATATTCTCTCGCACGAACGAACGAACTCTCTCGCGATAGTGCACCGTAACGTTGCTGCGATCTATACATATGTCAGGCCTATCGCAGTCACGTCTATTACGATTCCTCTCGTGCGGCGGCCTTATACACACACACCGAGAGAGCACGACGCGCGGCGTCCTTTACGCGGGCCGCGCTCTGAACGCGTGCGCGCGCATTCGCCCGGTTAAATAATTTATATTACGCGACAACTTCGGATATTGGAAAGTCGAAGTGTGTGATTGATCTTCCACTCGGTAGAATGGATCGTGATGAAAAAAAAAAGATTTGTCAGAAGTGGGATTCGAACCCACGCCCTCAGAGAGGACCAGAAATCCCATGTAACCCGTGCTGAACGGGCAAGGCTTGCTACCTTGAGTCTGGCGCCTTAGACCGCTCGGCCATCCTGACACTCGTGACTAGTGATGAAAATATAAAGTACATGAGCGACTGTAGAGACACTTCTCGATCTTTCTGTTATTATTTTAGCGTAAATGTTAATTATCGTTATCCGATTACTCGATACATGTTGGATATTTATAATTAATTATGATATCGATTTTATTTGGGAAATTTAAGTAATGGGAAGCTTATTTATTTTTCTGTATTCGGAAGTTACGCAATTAAATTTTAATGGCGAAGGGGTCGGATACCCCATTAGTTTGTATATAGTCGTAATAACTGGCAAATAAGAATCCACGTATTATTAATCATAACAAATGCATATGTGCAATGTACATTCGACATAGAAAATTATTCTTTTCAAAAATATATTTTCGCATGTTTAACGTATATTTATATTTTTTAATGTGGAGAAATATTTAACATAAACATCAGCAATTATTGCACCAGAGTTAAGAATTATTATTTGACAATTTTAGTCAATTTTTATTTTTTATAGCAACAGCATAACAAAACAAATAGACTCCTATATACAAAACGATAGCATAAGATTTGTCAGAAGTGGGATTCGAACCCACGCCCTCAGAGAGGACCAGAAATCCCATCTAACCCGTGTTGAACGGGCAAGGCTTGCTACCTTGAGTCTGGCGCCTTAGACCGCTCGGCCATCCTGACACTTGTGAGTGGACGTGAAAATCGAATTCACACAAGAAACGATAAATCAATTTCGGTATTGTATCATTATTTTCTAATAATAAATGATCAATTATCGTTATCAGTATATTTTGACCGCTCGGCCAACCTGACACTTGTGACCACATGTGTAAAGCGAATTTACGCGAGAAACGATAATTAATTTCGTTATTGAATGATTATTTTATAATAATAAATGATCAATTATCGCTATCTGTTTACTCGATATTTCCGGGAATATTCATCATTACGTATGATATCGAGATTATTTATGGAGTTGGCGTATCGCATAGTCCACGTATTTTCCTACATTTATAAATTAGCCAATTAAAATGGGGTATCTCATACCCCATTGATTTCTATATAAACTCATCACAAATACGAGAAAAGCATCCATGCAAAAATAATACAAATAAAATATATATAACTGAAATTATATATAAAATAATATAAACAAATGCACATATAACAACAGCTCGGCCATTCTGACACTTCTGAGTACGTGTAAAAATATCTCAAATTATATATAAAATAATATATAAATAACATATAACAACAGTTCGGTCACCCTAACACTTGTGAGTCGTGTGAAAATCGAATCCACATGTGAAACGATAAATCAATTTCACTATTGAATTATTATTCTCTAATAATAAACGATCAATAATCATTATCAGTTTATGCGAAATCGCTGTTTTTATTTGTGATTAATTACGATATTGAGTTTATTTATGGCATCGGCTTATCGCATAGGCGATCAATTCTCCACATTTATAAATTAGCCAATTAAAATGGAGTGGGGGTATCGCATACCCCATTGGTTTATATAAATAAAGTCGTCACAGATACGAGGGAAGCATTCATGCGGAAATAATACAACTGATGTGTGCATAACTGAAATTAAATATAAATAATATAAACGAATGTATATATAACAACAGCTTCGTTAAAGTCGGTAAGTAGTAGGAAGCAGCCGGTCGACAGGCGTGGGAGTTCGAGATAACACGCTGCGTGTCGCCACTCCGTATCTCGACTTCGTTATAACCCGACCGCTATTAAATCAGTTTCCATCCGGTGCAGTGGAATGTCGTTATCGTATCGAAAAAAAAAAAAAAAAAAAAAAAAAAAAAAAAAAAAAAACCCCATAAAATAACAACAGCGGAGGACCGATTCGTGAATGCATTCGTTCAATATTCATATTACGCCGATAGAGACTTGGTACATCATTGAATTGCATGGAAAAATAAAAAATTTCGGGATTCAGTTTCCGTTTTTTTTTTTTTTTCAATAGCGTTACACACGGCGCAAAGAATCGGCTGAATAGGCCTGGTTGGAAAAGAGTCGGCGATGGCGGTGTAAGCGAGGATAGAATTAATAGCTCCCCACGGACCGGTGAGCGCGCGAGCGTCTGTTGTCGGTATATCTTCTCTGGCTGCTGCTACGGTAGAGACTCTTCTCTTTTTTTGCCGCCCGAGCCCCGCGATCCGTACGGTTCTCGCAGCGTAAGACTATGTCGGTCTTCCATTACCGGACAACAGAGGAGTACTATATACTGGTGAGCATCGCGGATCGGCGGAGGGGGGGTATCCACTCGTCATTCGAGATATACTAGCGGGGCTATCTTCGCGCAAGCTGCACTGTGTGCGCTGCACCTGGGAGATGAGTATGGATCATATACAGACCGAAGATCGCATATAGATTCGAGTGTAACGAGAAACTTTAGACTCGCGATAAAGAATGGCGCACCGCACTGCGGGATGCACTTTTAATTGGGTTAAATAGATCTTGGCCTCGTTACACACGATGCGTTGAGCAATGTGTTTACCACCGCGTGTCCTGTTAAAGCCATACGGATATACTGTATCCTACTACGCTGGAAATTATACGGCTTACCGCAACGCCAAACTTAGCGATATGTCCAAGTTTCGCGGTTTTTTTCCATATATATAATATGTCTTACATCGCAGTAGGGCAATTTATTGCGCGGGGATGTAACGAACCATCCAAGTGGATTTTGCACAATCTTGCTTTCTTATATAGGGAGTTTTTCGTAATAAAATATTTTTGTTAGATTTTAGTGTCAGCGTACTGGAAATGGCCTGAAACGTCGAGAAATGCTATTTCTACTTGACGTGCGGATGTGCGTGCGTCTGCGTGCGTGCGGTTAGAAACTGGGAAACTCGATTTCTCTAGATTTACCGGAAATACGTCACTTCCTGTTTGAAAATTTCATTTTTCAAACCGAAAGTGACGTACTTTCGATCGGAAAATGCGTTTTCTCGACGGAAAGTGATGAATAGTTAGTTGACAATAATTTCACTCTACAGCTGAGAAACTAAGATTCTTCCTAGGTTTTTGGTACATGCCCAAATCACAAACTCCCCTTCAAAATAATATTTTTTCCAGTCTTCGCTACGTTAACCACATTCCTTGCGTGCAATACAGACGGAAAGTCGCCTATTATTGACCAATGATCATTATTAACCCGTGCCCATGCGCAGAACTTTTTCATCACCCCTTCGTATGTAATGGGGCTCATTACTCAGAATATATCGACTTTCCGACGCATGAAATGTGGATATTGTACCAAAGCGTGAAAAAATGAAAAAATGATCCTACACGTGAGAGAGCTGATTTTCACCTCGTGCGATTTCTGCCCTCGCATCGCTCGGCCAGCGGACTTCGCACTGCGGAAATCGCGCACTTCCCTCCCTCGTAACACAATATACTATTTTCTCTGTCCCTCGAAACTTTCAAAGCCTTCGCAGGTTTCCATCCGAGCTCCTCACTCACGTTCGAAGATCTCGTTACCCGAGAATTGTTCGAAACCAACGATCTTCGATGAAGCCGATCAATATTTCTTCACACTTTCAGCCGGCCAGTCCCGAAGCAGACAGCGGTTATAATAAGAAGTTCAGCATCACCGTACGAACCCGACTCTACTCTAATATCCATAGTATTGCATTACAGCAAAGTATAGGACTATACAGGCAAAGGAGGGAATGAAGATTCCACTCGATCGCCTTCGAAAGCGGATAGTAAATTGTAGAGTTTGCGTTTGACCCTCTGGGCACTGGTCAAGCGAGCAGCGAGCGGCAGCCGGACAGCGGCGAGGATCTCGGCGCAGGCCCTCTTCCGATACTCCTCGGGAAGGCTCCCTCGGTGAGGTGGCGAGGCGAGAGACTTAACGAAAGGAGAAGAACGTGGCGAGAGCCGAGCGAGAAACGCTTGCCCGGTCGGTGAGTATCGTCACGTTCCAACGAGGAGATAACTCGAAGTGTTGCGAGAGCACTTTGTGCCGCTGCCCGTTTCCTCTCCTCGGTGATACTCATTGCGGCTGCTCTCTCTTTCCCTCCGACCACTATCCGAATCTTCTTGAATTCGCGACGTTACACGTAGCGGACTTGTTCACGCGCACGGAAAAAAGAAATCCCTCCCTTTCGCGATTCCGCGTACGTGCCTCGCCAAATGTACCCTCGAGCCTCTTACAGCACTTCCTGAGCTCCGTTGGCATGGGCAAGAGCGATCGTCCGGAGGTACAAAAAAAAGAAAAGTCTTAAGACTTTCTGGTTTCTCCCCTTAAGACAGAGCAGTGAAATAAAATTCTCGACCGCTCGCCTCGGAACAGCGTCGCTTTATATAGGTGCGTGGCGAGAACACGTGTGCGTTACCACCTACAGTCGCGCTACGGCGATACAGTAGAGCCTCGGGTGTCCCGGTAAGCTGGACGGAACTACCCACGGATAACTGAAAACTAGGTGCGAGTTTCTTTTTACTGAGTCTCGTTGTTAAAAAATAGTCAAGTACGATTTTTATGATTATTACACCAGTTTCCTCGTGACTTGACGGTTCGAAGGACATAAATACACGTATGCGTTACCACCTACAGCCGCGCTACGGCGATACAGTGGAGCCTCAATTGTTCCGGTAAGTGGGACGGAACTACCCACGGTTAAGGAGGAAGTCTTGCTGCGCGCTGACTTCGCATAAGTTCGACAACAATAAAAGAAAATTGCAAGTACTTCTTGATGATGTAAAAATCTGAAAAAAAATCATGTATACTAAAGGTACTGAGAAGATTAATTTTGCATAATAATAATTGCAA
>JAPYZD010000822.1:0-28377 GCA_030522725.1 Ichneumoninae sp. B BG-2022a
GGACTATACAGCCAACGGCTGAGAGGAGAAAAAGTTCTAGATAGGCTTTGAACATGTGGTGACACCGGCGTGAAGTGGGGGAACTACACGATTGATCTTGAGGAAGATGCGCGAAATACAATAAATTTTCGTGGACCGTCCACTCACGCGAGTTCGGACGATCCTCCACTATCCATTTTTTCTCTCCCCGCGTCCATCTCTCGGGTAATGAAGGAGATTGGAGCGCTCACACTAGTCAAATGGGTGCTACATTTTTACAATCATTTGTACAAACTTTTACGTATCTATTGATTATAGTGCATGGTTACTTGTACTACAGCAGATAACCTTAATCTAGAAAAATATTAATGGCAATGGAATACCAAAATTATTAACTGATTTGTGCTAATTTTCGACAAGGTACACATTCGTACAGTTTTTTTTTCAAAGAATAACCCGTAATTTCGGCCCATTTTTGATACATTACTGCTCCTTCCTTGAAAGATACTCTACGAATTTGCCATATGGAGATTCGGTAGTATTTTTTATTTAAAAATGTTAACCTTTTGTTTGTCCGTCGACTAAATTCCTTCGTAAAGAAACGACTGTCATTTTTACGGAGGTTGGAGCGCTTTACACTAGTCAAATGAGTGCTACATTTTTAGTCTTTTATACAAACTTTCACGCACCTATTTATTATAGTGGATGGTTATTTATGTTACAGCAGATGCCTTTGACTCGGAAAAACATTATTGCAATAGATTTCCGAAAATATTAACTGGTTTATGGTAATTTTCGCCCGATTTTAATGCCCTACGGGTCATTCTCTTCCTTGAAAGATGATCTACGAATTCACCATCTAAATATTCTTCGTTTCAAAATGACAGCATTTTAATTATGCAGGAATAATGATAAACAGCTCTGATTTTTAAATGGAAAATACTATCGAATATCGTGATGCTGGATTCGTAGAGCATCTTTCGAGGAATAGAATGACTACAACGAAGAGCAATAATGTATAAAAATCGAGCAAATATTACGGATTATTCCTTGTCAAAACCCGAACGAATATGTAACTTTTTGAAAATTAGCACAAACCAGTTGTATTTCTATGTTAACAAACCAGTTGTATTTCTATGTTAACAAACCAGTTGTATTTCTATGTTAACAAACCAGTTGTATTTCTATGTTGTATTTCTATGTTAAGGACATTTGCTGTAATATCATCGACTATCATTAAAAAACATTGACTATTAACCACACATGCTGTATATCAAAATTTCAGCTTGATCGCTGAAGGCGTTGTCGAGTTATAGCGGTTTGGATTTTTCGAATCCGATTCACACACACACACTACACATAGATTCTGACATTTTTTCTAAATGTGATTTTTCGATGTTTCGTCACCTTTTCATTAAAATCTCGAAATTTTTTTTGTTCACGATAACAAAGCTTCCTCCATGAGGAAGCAAAATGCGTAAAAATATCTATAAACGACTTTAAAAACGTATCACTCATTTGACTACTCGATAGCTCGGGCTATCGCTCGGACCCTTTGCGCTAAGTTGTAACGCATACGCTCGCATGATTGACCCTCGGCCCGCGCTGCGTAAGACGACACTAAGATCTCTCGAGTTTTCTCGGGTCCGAGTGTATCATCTCGCCGCGCACGAGAGATACGCTCGTCGATGTTCCGTCCCTCCACCGAGATATCTACTGTTGACCGACCGATTCGAAAACATTCGAGGTATGAACAAAGAAAAATCTATCGATGATGCTGCTCCGCTGTTTATAGAAGATCCAGTATTACGCCAGAGCCGCTGCCACGCTGCGTGTACCGGCTCGCGAGATTCAGAGGTTCGACGCTGCTGGCACTGGCTGCCACGTGCTTCGACGGCTTTCAGGCTCCCGCCGCGCGCCACAGCTATGTCAACGACTGTGCCTCACTAATGAGACTCAACATTTGACACCTTTCGACTCTCGTCGCTACGGCCATTCGATTCTTAAAACGAATTTATTTGAAACTTCATACGAAACGGAAAAGTTATGTCATTTTATGTATTCCAGATTTTTTTTTCCATTCACACGTGACATCGTCGATATTGTTTGAAAGTCGGAATTAGATGGAAATTGATTTTATCGATGGACAATAAGTTAACGATGTATTCGACTCGTTGACGTTTTATTTATTTTTACTTTTTGTGCGCTTTTCAAGAATAAAAACTATCGAAACGATGAATTATGCAAACGAAACAATCAGTCGATTTCTCAGTGGTGTTATTCAGTGACGAGGCGGTAAAATTGCTTCTCGATAGCGATGACTAGAAAAACGAGATAGCGGGGGTAACGCCGCGTCCCGCCGGCGTTGACGAAGTCTGGCGTCGACAGGCGTTACGTAAAGCTGCGTACGAGACTCTTAAACTTGTGTAAAACGTGAGTTCGTAGTGTCGAATGAGACAATTGCGAGTTCCCTACTGAGTTGCAAAACTTAGAGACGGTGCCCAACACTGTAGCCGATTCGTTTCGCGAGGCCAGCGAGAATAACGGGTTCCCGATGATCCGTCATTATACATCGGCTATTCTCATTCTCGCGTCGGTTCAATTGCATACTACGCCATCACAAAGGAAAATATCGTGCGACGACTTTAGCTATTCGTCGTTCACTTGACGTAACATCGCGCGGAATTCGTAAGGTAAAACTTTGGACACGACATATTTCCTTCCAATTCACTGGAGGCACAAAAAACAAATAACACAAAAGATAGATCGACAATCACGAAAACTTTCGGCGAATCAGGAAGTAAACACGGGTCGACCCTGACCTTTGCTTTATCTGGAGGCATCGAGCTTGTATTCGTTGTATGAACAGAGAAAAATTGATTGTCGTTTTAATGAAAAAATTAATAAAATTCCACCACAAAGGAAAATATCGTACGACGTCGATCGTAACGTAAAACGTTGGATATGATATATTTCCTTTCAATGCACTGGAGGGACAAAAAAATAACAAATAAGATAGGTCGATAATGACGAGAAGAACTTTCGGCGAATCTCGAAGTCAACACGCGCCAACACCGACCTTTGTTTTATCTCGAGATATCGAGCTTATACTTGGTAGTGTCAATGTAACTGGGAAAAATTGATGATCGTTTTAATTGAAAAAAGATACTCCACCACGAAAGATAATATCGTGCGACCACTTCAGCTATTCATCGTTCACCCAACTTCGCGCGCGGAATTCATAACGTAAAACGTTGGATACCGACATATTTCCATCCAATACACTGGAGAAATTTGAAAAAATAACAAAAAAGATGGATCGATAATCACGAGAAGAAGTATCGGCGGATCTAAAAGTAAACACGGAGCGACCCCGACCTTAGCTTTATCTCGAGGAGTCGAGTTAATACTTCGTTTTGTCAATGTAACAGAGAATTCATGACCGTTTTAATGAAACAAAACTTTTAATGAGTTTACACTTGCTCGTATAAATGCGACAGAGGAAACTCTATGAAAATTTTAATTTACGAGAATAATTTTTTAAAAATGAATGTTACCTACCCGAGTGTCATAATCCAAGGTCTCGTCGCGCACCTCTCACTAAAATAATCACACAGAGTTTTTTGTTTTCGTCGAAGAGCGTCCCTGTCGCTCTGTCGCACTGTCCAACGCGTAGCGCAGCTCCACGAGGCTTTCCGAGTGTACGTCGGTAGCACCGAGAGGTTATACAGAGAGGGTCGACGAAGCTACCAAGGACGCAACCAAGATCTTCCCTATCGCTCTTCAACGCCGGATGTTTTCATGTGCACTATCCCCGATCAAAGTCTCATCGCCTCTCGTCTCTGTTTATCGAGTGGTCTCGGCCGGCGTCACGCGGGGCACTTCAGTTTCCTTTTTGTCGCTGCAGATTCGTCAAGCCTCTTCCTCTTAACGCTTCGGTAACCCCGGCAAAGAGTATTCGAGCTTTCCTCTCATCAATGAATATCCGTACGAGACAAATTATCGATCAACGTGCAGGTTTTTCTTTATCGACCGTTGATAATCGCGAAAAGTGCGCGATCGTTCACGATCTACTTATTTTTTTCCTAACTTCGTTTGGCGCCCGGAGTCTCTTTCCGGTCGATTGATAAATCTCGAACAAAGTTGTGTTACATTAGAATGTAATTTTGTCTGGCGAGTTGCGAACAGGTGGTCACAAACAGTCCGCCACAGTTCGTTGTCGAGACAGCGAGTGAGCATGCGAGGACGCAGGGGGTAGTCGATGGTACACGCGCGATGTTCGCGGCGTTTCTCGCCGCTGATGTGCGAGAGCGTCGACGACGTTATATACGCAAGCGTCGCGACGGCTTCACGTCGACTGAGGAGCGGATGCCGGCGCCTCGCGCTTGTCCGCCCCCGCTGGTGGCTGGTTGCTCCCACCAGGGAGCGCGCGGGCGCCCGACCTCCCCTGCCTACCCCCGGCGTTTGGACGCGCAGCGGTGGTATCGTGGCGGCGGCGAGCGACGGCCGACACGGACGCGTCTTCTGCTGCGTCGGGAACCGCGGTGTGCTTTTTTCTTCGCGCGGAGAATAACCGAGGCGATCGCCGCTCCTTCGAACTATCTTCGCCAAAAGATTCTTAATGTTTTCTTGCAGTTTTTTCGTCAATCAGTTTAGTTCCAGCAGATGGCCGATTATCAACGTCGGACTCTCGTTATCTTGCTTCTATGTCAAAGTGTGAAAAAAATAAATAAAAAATGGTTCGACTTAACATTCGGGCAGGAAAGTTCAAATAAACATTTTATTGGTACAACTACAATATTGGTTATTAAAAAAAAGTTCATGATTTCACAAAAATATTTATTTATTTAGTTACTTAACTATTAATAACGAGCTGGGCCCAATTACAAGCATGGTAGGAAACCCATCGCCCAATGAACAATGTGAGAGAGATCCGTCTCTTATACATTGCACAAAATTCACACCAGTACAAAAGAAAAAATTGCGATTAGTTTTATTCGAGGGTTTAGTATTTTTGGGGCATATTGAAATATTTCGTACTGCCAGCTAGATATTTATTTGAACGTCCCCGCTCGTTTGCCAAAAAAAAACCTGTTGGTTCAACTGAACATTCGAGCAGGGCCGTTCAAATAAATATTTTATTGGTAAAGCTAAAATATTGGTCGGTTAAAAAAAATGTTTGATGATTTCACCAAAATATTGAATTATTTATCTATCAATATGGGGCCGAGCCCAATTAACAAGGACGGTAGGAAACCAATCGCTCGATGAACAATGTGAGAGAGATCCATCGCTTATAAATTGCACAAAGTTCACACCAGTACATAAGAAAAAATTGCGATTAGTATTGTTCGACGAGTTAGTATTTTTGGGGCATTAAAATATTTTGTTCTGCCAGCTAGATTTGAACGTCCCTGCCCGCATCTTTAGTCGATTCAACTGTTCTTTTTTAATTAGTGCACCTCCCGTGACGATATTCCAATTTATGAATCGGTAGACTGTCCGCACGATCTACGCAAGATCACAGGTTGAGGGCGTGTGTTTTGGGACTGAGGCGGCCCGTAAGCGGCACTGATAAAATGCACATACACGATAATACACGCGCAGCCGGTAGATTTCTGCGTAGGTCGCGCGTATAACGAATATGTAAATAGTCAAGATACAACTCTACCGACTTAAATTAAACAATGGGAAAGTCCGTTCGCAAACAGAAACAAATGATTACGGTAATCTTTTGCTCCAAGATTCCGCACACTCGAGGCTTTTCGCCGCTGGAAGGTTTCGGGTTATCTAGACGAAATTTGAACTGCGTACTTGTAACCTTGAATTGCGACATATCGACACGGACTTTTTACCACAGCGATACGGCCTGCTGTTCAAACGATTCAAGCCAATAATTGCCGTATACAAACAGAAGATATCGAGCACTTGTCACACTTATTGATACAGCTCATTGCACTACGTATTAAGAATTCAATTTTTTCTTTTCACGAATTAACCTGACACGTAATACTGTTTAAACTCGTCGCTGCTATTTAAAATATTATGCTGTTTATGTGATAAGTCTTACAGACTTATCACATATAATCGCAGATGTCGAGCGGATAGAAATTGATTTTATAACCAATGGCCGTTGAGGATTTGATTTTTTTTTTTGAGTGGGCCGAATTTCCATGAAACGATGCTCGAGTTCGAGAGACCTTTTGACTTGGATATTATTACGAGTACAGGGTAATAGTACATTACTCCACGATGGCGAAAAACGTTTTTCTAACGAGAGTGAGTTTGCAAAAAATATTTACATCGTCTGTTAGGTTCTCATATCCGGATAAAATTTGTGTGGACGATGGTTATTACATTCGTTCATTGGTATCCACCGCGTCGCATTATCGCATGTCCAGGAGAGAAATAGATCACGAGATGGGAACAGAGTCGGAAAATGAACCTTTGTCCCTGCAATTCGCGGCCTCGCACGACCCACTTTTAATTCCGGGTAAAGGCCGAAGCTTATGCTGACGTTGACGATGCGCGGATTCGAGCTAACCGGAACTACGTGCACCCCTCGGACCGCGTTCAGTTAATTATCCGAACGGGCGGTAATTAACCCGTCCCGCGGACGGATGCTGCTGCCGTCAACGATGAGTACGAGATAGTGGGACAAAAAGCTTCTGTGACCGATAACTAGCGGCGCTCCATACATTCGCCATTATACGAATTGCGAGAGGAATTTTCGCTCACTTTATAACGAAACGAGAAGAGCGGATAGTAGTTGTGCGCGTCGGCTCTCGCTACTGTTGCTGCTGGCTGGCGAGAGATTCAATTTTCATTCTTTGACCCGACTCTCTCGTGCCCCCTTGCGAAATTATTTCATCTCTTTCGCTAGACCGCATTCGTGTATATGTTCTCGTATTACTGTGGCTGCATTAATTTTTTACTGGGAATACGCGGCGCTCCCTCCTGAGTTTAGAGCGGCAAATAAATTCGGTTTCGCCGACGTTCAATGCAACGATAAATTGTATTTTGATATACGACTATTCTTCGGGGTGACATTAATTTTGCATCTTTTTATAAATCTTCGAGCACCACCGTGGCATACTCGTCACGGGAAAACTGTTATTCTCTCAAAAGACATCTTCAATTTTCATCGGATGTTTTTCGAAAACTATTTGACCAATAGAGCAATGCGCAAAAATTATTTTTGACCAGATTTTTACAAGAAAAGTTTATTTGTTTGTAGAAATTGAAAAACGCGTTTTCTAAAAACTGACATATTTCGATACATCAAAAAGTGCCTTTTTAAAAATCTTCGTTTTTCAACGGAAAAGGGGGTGGTCGGTTAAAAAGTTAACGGTAAAATCGATGAGGTGAAAAGAAGTGTTAATTCGATATACCCCGATGTAACATTCGAAAATTTCAACTCGTGTCATCGATTAGCTCGTAAAAAAGTGTATTTTCCTACCCTCCTGTTTCCTCTCCTATGGGACGAAACATTGTTGAGAAGTGTTCCCCGATCAAGATCCCAATTTTCGTTGAAGCATCGTAAAATCGGCAAAGTCTCCCTCGTCGCCACTCTCTATACCGGAAGTTGCAGACCTTCAGTCTACCGGAGTCCTCCGTGAGAACAGCCATGCGAAAGCCGTTCGCCGCAGACGCGGCGCGTAGCCCCCCAGAACGGGTAGAGCTTGTGTAATCCAGAGGCCGGGCGGCGCATTGCTCGGGCGTTACGAGGTTTTACGTCACCGAATATCCTGCGCCAGGGAGCCGGGCGTGTAGGAAGGACGAATGGGTATTCTCGGACGCTTTACGAGAATCAATTTCGCGGTGGCAGATGCGTCGAGAACGGACACGCGCGTTAGCTTCCCTATACCTATATATATACACATATGTATACGTATACATATGCACATAAAGAAAATGGTTACGCGTATACTTTAACTACTGTATTGTCGCATAGTTCGAGCACATCCCGATTAATATTCATATTTTTTTTTTACATTCACCCACCCGACCTAGTGTTCTGGTACCGACCGGGCAAACAGCCCGTGATATCCACGCGAACATGCATTTTAATAACATTTTTTACGCCCCCCGACGCGCTTTCAAAAGCCGCCATGCATCGGCTCTCTCAGAGGCCCGACGTTCGACGCACGGCAGAGAGACAAGGCAGGAAACGAAAGGGATGCAGAGAAAAATTTCTGAATAAAAAAAAAATAAAAAGTGAAGGGCGTCGGGAGCTTCTCATCGCTTCGTGGCCTCAACAGTTTTTTTCATTTTTTTTTGTACTTGTAAATATTTGCCTCTGCCCTCTCATACCTCCGCTGACGTAACGGCAGTGAGGGCGTACGCGGAGTATAACGCCGCGCATCGTGTGCTCTACGGGATCGAAAAAATTCAATGTCCTTCTTTGTACCGAAGGGAGATATAAAGCTCTACTACTACTACCCGCAAGCTTTTGCTCTCGGAGCACACCTCTCTTCCCAATCGTATATCTACATGCAGAATTCGCTTCTGCGCGTTTCACGATAAACCGGAAACTCGGAATTCTATGGAATCCGACTGGTATATCTCGTACAAAGCTCACCTGCGCAATCAAACGGCGGTGATACGTTTACGCCAGTATTTAATTATCAAGCTCGGGCACTCTTCTTTTTAAGTTCTATTTTATTGCTTACATTCGTAATGAAGCATTTTTTGCTGAATGTGTTATCTCTGCTCGAACATTATATGGGTAAGAAAATATATTTTTTTAATAAACAAATGAGATTAATTAAAATAACAGTATTTTTCTCTTATACCGAAGGCAGGGATAAAAGTTCAGATTTTCCAATCCTTTTTACTCTGAACTCCTCACCATTCTCTCTGAAACAATGGAAGAGGTTTTGATCGCTCAAAGCCGATTTTCAAAGTTAAACGAGCACTTTACCGTACTGTTTTTTACTTGTCGGGATCGTCCAATTTTTTCCTTTCTTTCCACATATCTCGTTTCTATTTTTTCGCTTTACCGGATCATCGAATGCTCGATAGGTTAACATTTTTTTTTGTTTTGGTACTGATATTCAATCACATTTCCAAAGCCTCGATCACTTATATTCCTCATTTCGATACCATCCAAAAACTTTCCCTGCGAGATACGAAAAGAACAAAATAAAAATAAAAAGGATGTGGTAATCGAGTGCGCGAATTTGTCGGGAGATGAGAAAAGCTCCGACGAGTTATGACAGGGCGCGTGATGTGGGTCCTGTATATATATGATGATGATAAGCGGAGTGCTGCTGGCCTCGGTCAATCTTTGCACAGAGCGGAGATTGATCGATCCGGAGGGATTACCCAGGAGCCAGGAGCTGATGGGCCACGGCTGTGAAAGAAAGGTGTACCACGAAGGTTTCGTCATCTCGCAGAGAACGGCAGAGAAAACTGGGGTGAAGAGCATCTCGCGCGGGGAAGTCGAAGGAATATAAGGGCACTACTACGAGGGGTGCGAAAGGAAGGCGTGATATAGTAACATGAGAGGCAATTTAATATTTGTAGAATTCTATGTAGCTCGGAGAGGCGTTCGTGCTTTATCGCTTATCGTACCCGTCCAGTCGCTCTCTTCGCTGCGGTGATTAGGTCGTCGAAGTTGCTGGTACCCGATGTCGCGTGGCTCGTCAACCCCTCGTCAACGTACAGTTCAGCTATTCGTTGTACCGCGCAGCAACGGCACCACCCCTGTTAAAGATATCGATCCTAGCGTCGTGACGAATTTTCATCGAGGATAAGCTCGGGGTTCCCCAAAGTTGTATGAATCTTTCGAAGGAAGCATGAAAAAAAAAAAAAAAAAAATTGAAAGAGAAATCTCGAAACACTACATCGGTCCCATGAGAATTTGATGAAAATTTGGTAATGGTTCATTGAGGTATCCAAGAGTTGGTTGGTTGGATATAGTTGGTTGGAAGCAACTGCTTCAAGCTGCTTCAAAATCTTAAGGGGATATCAGCCGTTAACAAAAGCTGTAATTAATTGTTGTGTTCAAGAACTTTCTATATTTCTATATTTCTATATTTCTATATTTCTATATTTCTATATTTCTATATTTCTATATTTCTATATTTCTATATTTCTATATTTCTATATTTCTATCTGGACACGAATGGCTGGTCTACAATGATTAAAGTTTTTGATGCCGACCGCAAGTGATTTCATATAATCTTAACGATCACGTTAGTTAAGGGGAAGTGAAGCAGCTGTGCATGCGAGAGAGATAGTTGCAATATTCGAATTAACTTTACTTAATGTTGCAAATTTTTTTGAGAAAATGATGAATTCGTGTCGGATGGGAAATTAGCGTGCGCATCCGGCCCGAATTCGCTTTTTCCTCAAAAAAAATTTGCAACCTTGAGAAAAGTTCATTACAGTTTTCATTACCGACCGCGATATTTTACTTCCACTTAAGGCGCAAATCCGAAAGTCTTGTCGCCTTTGTCAATCCTTTCAATTTCTTTATATCCTATCCCAATTTCGCTGGTAGTCTACCCACTATTTGCACGACTTTAAAAAAACCTGCAGTCGGCTTCGAGTTATCTTCGCCCTGCATAAAACTGCGCTCGGTACTTCTTATCTGCCTGTAGATCTGTGTTTGAACGATTATTTTTATTGCGTTTATATGACCAGCTATTTGTATGTAGAAAACAAAAATGATTAAGCGACTCCATGAAATATTCATAGTAATTTGTAGAGTGAAAATGGAAGTGGGGGAAAATAAATAAGAAAGGCATCGCAGAGGGGGTTCTCGCCTTTGGATCCGTTTTGTGACGCACCACCCTCTTTATTGAGGGGGCTTCAATCGGATCTATATAAAACTACGGACTCTACACGCACGTACTGACATAATCGAACAAAATTTGTTACGCGCCCGACGAATACATTCGATGAGATTATAGCGATCCTACTTCGCTATTCACAGCCCCTCACTAGTTTCGGACATGAGATTCAGCGTGTATTGTAACTGCGATCAGTCTGTTACATCGGATGATCACTTTCCAGTTGATAACGTTAACATTGATTCGACTGACTTTGCCGAGGGGGAGCGAATGTCCTATATCCACTAGGTATATAAGGGAGGTCGATGTATGCTCGGGGCAAAATGGATTATCATAACATTTTCCGAAAATAATAGAGCGTTGCTGCAAATAAAAGTAATTGAAACTCCGGGAATATCGGAGCCAAATGGATGCTCTGAACATGATACGCATATTGGTACACCCAGAAAAAGAATTTATTTGACGGCCGCCGTTTATTTCGTTTAAGTAGAATATTTATTTCATTTAAACAAATATTTATTTCATTTAAACTAATATTTATTTATTTAAAATAACGTCGTATAATAATTATTAACAATTTCACTTTTTCATTTTTTAGTAAACAACCGATGTATAAATCCGAACTCACGCGAATGGTTTAATTTCGTGATTTACTGGCTTTGCCCGTACTTTTTTACAGTAAAGCCCATCAATATTTCCAACCATCCAATATATTCTTATGTTCTCGAGGAATACATAAGGCGTGTATTTAGTTTTAGGACGAATATTATTAAGTACAATCGCAGCTGAGTATCTCGAGCACGAACTGTCAAACGTCCATTCTCTTTGAAAGTGCGATCAAGACTGTAGTCATTTGGTCAATCGATAATCTGTATGTTTGTCATTTGGCATGTAATATCGTGTGTCTCCGTCAATCCGCACCTCTATATTCGTTATAACATGTGCTCCACCTCTTGTCATGTTAGTTTACCTTCCAATAAAGTTCCGTTCTCCATTACCTGTCTGACCCTCAAAATCAGAGTATTGCGAGGACGCTTGGTCCTGTATCTACGACTATTTGGGCTTTTCAACTGTACAACCCGACACGGAGTTTCCGTTCACAAAATTCGTATGTAGCTTCGCCGACCGTGCCGAGGGTATTCGGTCGATATCGTCCTACTCGATTCACAAATACCGTAAGAAATTCTCACCGGATTCACTATGGTAAACCACCTACGAAACTTTGTATAGTATGTTTCTATTGGGCAGACGATGGGAGGGTGCTCACGTTACTCACCCGGGAAACTATCGACAAATCTATTAGCAAATTGGTAACAACGGGGCGCCCCTTGGTAATTATCGGGATATAGTCTGGGTATATACATCTTATTGTACATAATACAGGGTGTATACCTTGATCGCATCTCTCAGATCAACGAGGCTCCTGAGAGATCCTCGAGACATACATGTACATATACATATATATATATATATAAATATATATATACTAGTGGGGCTGATGGCTCGCGCGCTTCGCGCGCTCGCACCCCTTCATGGAATTAAGCCCTTATTATTCTAAGTTCTTCAAAAAGACGTATACCCTTACAATTCTAAGGCCCACTATTGCGCCCCTTAAGCTAAATGGACTTAGGCCCTTATTATCCCAAGCCCCTTTAAGCTAAATGGACTTGAACCCTTATTATTCCAAGGCCCTTTAAGGATGGACTTAAGCCCTTATTATTCCAAGGCCCTTCAAGGATGGACTTAAGCCCTTATCACTCCAAGGCCTTTAAGGCTGGAATTAAGCCCTTATTATTCCAAGGCCCTTTAAGGGTGAACTTAAGCCCTTATTATTCCAAGGCCCTTTAAGGATGGACTTAAGCCCTTATCACTCCAAGGCCTTTAAGGCTAGAATTAAGCCCTTACTCAGTACTTAGTGCCCAGTACTCAGTACTTAAGCACTTTAGTTGTCAGTACTCAGTACGTCAGAACTTCAAGTATATCCAGAAAAAAAATTATTTCACGGCCACCGTTTATTCGGTTTAAGTAAAATATTTATTTGATAAAAATAAATATTTATTTAAATCAAATAAATATTTTACTTACACCAATTGAACGGTGGCCGTAAAATAATTTTTTTTTTCTGGGCGTACTTAGGGGATTTGCCCAGCTCTTATATATATACATATACATATATATATATACATACATATATATTTTAGCTGACATATCATAGTCATAATTGTTACATCAACCGGGAATTCTTGATTACCATCCTCTTATATTCCGTTCCCGATTCCGTCCCCTGGTACTGCCGTTTCAGAAGTTTCCTCGAGGGAATTATGTTTCGTTCGAAACTCAGCTCTAGCGCTGTTTTTTCTTCCAATTACTCAGATTTTAACTTTTTCTCATCGTACACAAATATAGTTTTTTTATACACAGAAATGTTGCTACATGAGATTTACTAATTAATATTTCTATTTCTCATTTTTATGAAAACTCTCGAGACAAAACTCAGGATGGATTAAACAAAGACCAACACAAGGGATTCACAAGTAAAAAAAATCCATAATTTAAAACAATATATTATTTAATAGCAAAAGTTTTCTCGGGAGAATTAATTTCTTTCGTTAACCAACTTTCGTGCTGTTCCCTTCTCAATTTACTCAAATTTTATCTTTTGTATTTCGGCATCCAGACATTGAACTGGTAATTTAATATTGTTATTCCACTGTATTTTTTCTTTTTTACACGATATTTAAAAAATAGACATACCACTATTTTATATACAAATTTCGCTATTTGTCGTTATTTATATTTGTAAATCATATTTCTATGAAAAATATCCAATTAAAGCTTGGAAAGAGTCAAATAACGAACAATACGAGGGGAAGAAAAGAAGTGTATTCTTTTCCTACATAATTTCCCTGTTCATTCAACAATAATGATAATTGTCGGACGCGTTGCAATATTCGTAACAGGGGGATGAAAATAAACGCCGGTATAGAGGCGAGGTTTACCTCGTGCTTGCTCAGCCATCCCTAAAATATTCGCGATCCGCATTAGTACCGCGTGTCGCTGGCAATGACTGGAGAATTGCAAGCCGAGAGTATTTCCGCGAACACGTGTGCGCCCAACGAAATTAAATTGCTGCCGTGCGGCGAGCCGTCGTCGTTCTCAGCGTTGCGCATGGGGCGATAGCTTTCCTCAGTTTCACACAGTATATATACAGAAATATATATATATATATATATAATATACTTTTCTATGAGATCGAGGAATCAGTCGGGGGCTCGTGCGTTTCCGCATGCGAGTGGAATGAGAAAGAGAAAATGTGAAACTGACTCTATAATAGAGAAGGACTGCCACGCCACAATGACATACGCACACCTGTTCGGTGACGTTAATTTATTAAGGTGTGGGCGTTACAGGAGAGAGAGATAAATTCGAATGCCGCTGCCAAGACTCGTCGCTCTCGCACTGTCTTATATTTACACGAAGTTAGGAACGAGCGTACTACTCACCAGCGTGTATCGCACATCCGCGTTCGTCGTATGGTCATATACGTGAGTCGTGAAAAGGTGAACATTGTGTAGAAGAAAAAAAAATGCCGGAAAAGACCATCCACTTGCTGCAAAAGGATCCTCTTGCGTCAAGTGCAGTTTATTTAGAGTGTGTCTTTCTCATCCCATTCGCTTTGATGTTAAATCGTGTCGTGGATGTACTGAGGTAAAATTATGCATTGGACTAATTTTATGAGTATATTCTTTATCGAAACCCATTTATTTTGCTTCGCAATGTGACGGTCAAAAACATTAAGAGAAAAAGATGCAAAGTAATTTGCACATGGCTTCCCCATTTATTACAATTTTGCACATAACTTTCTCTACCAGAAAGTTCGTTCATCGATTTTGATTCCCGCACAGAGGAAGCTAGGCGCAAAATTATAACAAATGTTAAAGCCATGTGCAAATTACTTTCCATCTTTCTTCGTAACATTAAAAAATATCTGCATCTCATAAAATTGAAACTTGCAAAATTAACCTCAACATTTCTGGTAAACCATCGTTAAAAAATTTATTAACTTTCAAAGTATTATTGACCGCTGATTACAAATAGGTAACTCATTTTACTCACAGAGTGTGCGTGTGTGATTTGATTCCGAAAATCGTGTCAGACATAAAGTTTTTTTTTATTTAAAAATGAAAAATTCAATTGAATTTAAATGGTTTTGTTTTTCAAAATTTAATACCGAACACCGTGCAGCAAACCATCCATTCACCATTTAAATTTTACCTCAATACGTCCATGTCTACTTAAATGGCAACAATTGTAGTCATTAAAAAAAATAAACACAACATTTGTTCAAATCTAACTGCTTAGATAGATTTTGGACAAATTCAACACCGAAGTTCTATTTGTATGTAGCTTTAGGACGACAGTTCCAAATTTACGAAAGTTAGAACTACCAGATATTAAAAAAAATCAACATTTCTTAAATTCTCCAACCGGGCTTCTGGATGAAAAGACGTACCCACTTTACTAGTGTTCAAAATTTCAATCCGTGATCTTAAACCGTTCCTGACGTTTTAAACGATGCTAATCGACGCACACGCACGCGCACGCGTACGCCGAACGTATAACTAATGTTTAGCACACGTAAGTTAATTACGTAAAACAACAGGTATCGTAAAACGACAGGCTAAAGTAGCTTAATCGGCTAAAATACCTTAGTCGGCTAAAATAACTTAGTCGGCTAAAATAACTTAGTCGGCTAAAATAACTTAGTCGGCTAAAATAGTTTAGTCGGCTAAAATAACTTAGTCGGCTAAAATAGTTTAGTCGGCTAAAATAGCTTAGTCGGCTAAAATAGCTTAGTCGGCTAAAATAGCTTAGTCGGCCAAAATAGCTTAGTCAGCTAAAATAGCTTAGTTCGCTAAGACGGTTTAGCGGACCAGGCAATAAAATCCGATAGCAGATAAGATATTTTATCCGACTATGCCGGTCTATCCGTAGAGCCCTACATGATACTTTTAAATTCCGCGAAATCAACGTAACGCAAAACTTGGTTCCATCAACATCGAATTATTGATTGTCGCCAGACGAGTTTTGACATTGAACCATTTATTTCACGCTCGGGACACTGGATGTTTTCAATCCCGGGAACTCGTAGAACTATCCGGTTCTGCATAAACGGCAAAATAGTTACAGACACGCAAGTTTCGCTGCGATCCGAAGTCGCATAACAAAGCGATTGCATTGTCGGACAGGACAAATCTATAGACAGACGAAAATAGGAAAATGTTTTTTTTACATTCTAAGCCATACTAAACGTGCCTCTCCATCATAATCTGACAGTTCAATTTTTTTGGATTACAATACTTTCTCTCCATCCATACTTTATACAGGATGAGAACGTAATAAAAAAAGGTAAAATTAATAAATATAAAGTCTTATACAACACATAAAATGTATTAAAATATGAGTGCTACCTGATATCACATTTTCGACATTAAATCGTCGGCTTCACTCGGTTGTAAGATTTAGTTTCATATTTACAATTTCGACAAACGAGTTTAGAAATATGGCCGTCCGATAGATAATCGATAATCGACGACATGTGATGTATGCGTAATCGTGCTAACCGTCGACGCACATGCGTCACTAGTTGCAATGGTCAGGTGCGAAAGGGTAGGATTGGTCTCGCTCTCTTTCGTTCTGGGGATGTCGTAGAGGAGGACGCTTCTCGATCACCGACAGACACATTGTTCTCCATGGGAATTAGCGAGGTGTTTCTCGTGTCAGACGTTGCTCCATACCGCATCCACCGGAGTTTCATCCACGAGACCAATAATAACGGAGACTGCGAGCCCCGGGACAGATGAAAGAGCCATCATGGAAGCACAACCCATAAAATATAAGTTGAGTATTGGATTCAAAAATGACGGGTAGAAGCGATAATTTATTGACTGTGTGTTGGGTTATGGACAGATGAGTGAGATAAAATTGGAATGTTAGTGTACTAAGAAAAGGACGTCAAGATTCGCCATATAGAGTGTAGAAGAATTTAATGTGGGATCGGACGATCTAAATATCTGTATTTATGCTTTGTTTTTATTATTTCTTGCATTGTGAAGCTCTCTGAATCACAGACGACCGTCAAGAAGTGCAGGTGCCGAGTAAAAGTTAATCTAGATCTCTGCTGTCGAAATATCGTCGGTTGTCTGTTATTATTATTGTAAAAGACAATTATTCCCAGCATTATTTTAGGAATCATGGCGATATTCATGATCTCACATGGTCTTCGTCACATATAGAACAATACCACGACTGTTCCTCTTTGGATGTCGACTTCGGTTCAGGATTAATTGGTATATTTTTTTTATTTAATTGATTTATTTTTTTAATTTGCCCTGTCTACTTCGGTCCTGTGAGGACAAGACTTCAAAATTGTATTTGCGGTGGTTGCACGATATCGGGGAGTTGCCTCCTCAGTTTCATTTTTTAAAAATTTCAAATTCCGATGAAAATTGACTTACAAATTTGGATAAAAATCAACCTAAACACTGACATCGAACTTCCACGTGAGAAAGTCCGATACTTCGAGTAGGCAAGGAACATGAAAACTACAGATGCTCAATTCGGATATTAAACTTATTCGGATATCAAAAGGTTATAAATTTATTTGAATATCAAAAGTTTCGTAGCTGAATAACGATTTCAAACGTTCCCGGGCTATTCCATTTGCGTTCTTATGGGAATCGCAAAACGCTGACAAAGAGAAGCTATAAATTATATCAAACGGTATAAAAATCTGTCAGCGCTTGCACCTAACGTGTCACATTTGAAATTTCGCTATGTGTTCATGACCCGCCCTTGGGTGCGTCACACGTCAATGTCTGTGCCAGAGTGCTTCTCGAAACTGTTTCCTCGGGAGATGTTGCTATGACCCAATTTACGCATAGAACCGACTTAGCCGGTCCTGCCTTATAAAGCATAGCTTCCTCTATGAGGAAGCCGAATCGTCCGACGAACTTTCTCATGGAGAACGCTGTGCGCAAAAAGGTAACAAAATGAGGAATGTGAAAAATACTTCGTAACTTTTACTTCAGTAAATTTACTACATAACTTCACACCAAAACGAAGGTGATGCAAAAGTCCCACGTTACGGCCTCACCATACTTCCCAGCAACGAAAGGCGTACATTTATGTAATTTTGTGGACAGTCATGTGAAACACACTCGGTCGGTAAAGAAAACCCAAATCCATTTTTTTCTTTAATTGCAGTAAAAGCGTGAAGTGGCTTATCCCGATTAGGACGTAGATCAATGATACGCGAACCGGGGCAAATTCATACCTTTTATCCTACAGATTTTGTTACCCGCTATGCTCGGTAGGAGCAGGGCGGGGTGAAGGGTGGAGGAAGGGGTGAAGTTTCACGTCGCCTTAATTTGAGGACTGAAGATCCTGTTGGTAATTATTCCTCGCAGTTTTCTCGTATATTATTCTTCACAATGATAAACCTGACAATGGTCTTTCCATTCGTGGAGCTTGCAGCTCCTAGATAGTTCTCTAGAATGGGTCAGGTACCTAAAACGCCACCCGTAAACTTATATCATCTAACAGTACGTACCTATATACATATATAGTTGTTAGATACGAGTATATAACATATAGTGTTTGGGGTGCGACGAGCAGGTGGCCACACCATTTTCGTAGGATCCTCCCCCACGTGCAATCCTTACGGATAACACGCCGTTTGTAACTGTCGCCAAGAGAGCACGTTTGAGAGGTTGGGGTACAGAGGAAACCGGAGTGTGCGTGGAAAACGGTGGAGATGAGGTGGAGAGAAACCAGCGGGAGCGAAGAGGAATATAGAGCATACATAGTAGTAGGCTCGCTTAGCTACGCGAGTTCCCAATCGAGAGCAGTGTAGTTTATATACGACACTGTAGTATAATGGCGCACTGCTCGGATACAACAGTGTTAACTATACCAACCGGGTTACCAGCCATCGAGTTTGCGCTGTGGATCCATTATAAATACACAAAATACACACGAGCGGTTGGTGCCATCGCAAGAGCCCAAATATCATGGGTATAGTACTACAGCAAATATTGTATGGTATTACAGTTACGGAGGTAAAATTGCAGTGGGCACGAATTATCAGCGCGAGTGATAAAATTAATTTGTTAATGGTTCCACAGCAGGAAGCTTTTTTTCGCTTCATGAAAATGAGAGTTTAATGTATTAGGTGCAAAGAGGACGACGGAGAAGTAGAATTAGTTTAACAACGAGAGAGACAGAGAAGACTAAGCGTGTCGCAGTTTCGGGCCATTCACACTACACGACGAGGAGATGCAAAGTCTAGCCAGGTCTATGCCATCCACCGGCATTTCGCCGAACAACCAGGGGAATCCCCCGCTCTCGATTCGTCTCTCACGCTCATCCGCGTCTGTATACTATACCCGTTGGCAGGCCTGGAAAGCTCACCGAGTGACTAATGTTACTCGAAGGTGGATTTGTATACCGCCGGAAATCGATAAGGGACTCCATGGTAGGAACGAGTAATAGGGGAGAGAGTGAAGAGAACGACCGCCCGCGCCTTCGAGCTTTCCACGATCTACGGATAGTGCCTCGCAGTTCTATAGCGATTTCGTGATTGCGGGCGGAAGGGAAGCGAAGTCACTCAAGTTAAATCAAGAGTTCGATCTTTCAATTGACAGTCCAGCTGTAATTTACGGTATCTAATTAAACAATAGATCGTCGATCGCGGGAACCCGCTCGTTAAGATAACTGAAAGTTAACCCGGCACATGAAAAAGAAAAGTTTTTTTGACTTTTAACAAACATTTATTGTCAACAAAGGTTTATCATTTTTAAAAATCATTTTTACAACCTTGTTTTGTCAACGAACTGTTTTCAAATAAATAGATTATAAAATAAAAACGAACAGCGGACGAAAAATATTGGGTAAATGGAAAAGCATTTTTTATCATGAACAACTCTACCCATAGATCTGGTGGAGCCGAGCAGCGTCAAGAAAATGTTCGTAATGCTTTTTTTACTTTGATTTAGGTCTGTATCGAAGAGTGTAACTTTAAAAATATTTACCATGTCGATTGTGGCAACTCCACATGCACGTTCCTTACATCCTACACAGTAAAAAAAGTTTGTACATTTTACAATATATTCTCCACGAACGTCCACAATATTTTATTTGTTAATTTTCCGACCGCACCATCCAGCTTCCAGTTTTACAAACAAAATTACAAACTAAAATTGTTAATAAAATGAGAAACATAAGGACAAGCTTCTATATTCAAGCCTGAACAAACGGTTTTGTCACTTTCCCAACATTATTTGTACAAAATTTTGTATTCCGATTTTACAAAATTATTTATTACTGTAGAGTTTCGATTTGATTGATATTAAACACAAAGAAAAATAGTAATTTCATCGTTAAAAATGTCGTGTGTCGAAGAAGTGCATGTCTGGTATGAAAGGTTAAATTTCGCAAAACTTTCTCAAAGGCGTAATTTCTTCAATCAATTCGAGGAATTAAGCGTGATGTCAATTTAAACACACCCAACTAATATTTTTCCGCACGATATCGAAAACAGGAAATATGATTTTTTTTGTATGATTGAAAGAAACGAAGAATTCTATTCATTACACATAGGTATACGTTGGCATTAGTTTATCTATGCGTGGTACACATAGCTGCGATGTTCGTCTTATGCAGCTGGGTTGCTAGCGGCTCGAGGACGCGCGCGCGCCTCCGGTCTATGTATTCACCCGACGTTACATCCGGGCAAATATCGTACGGTTTGAGCGGTGACCTCGCGTGTGCAATCCGCTCGTACATCTCTCCCACAAACCCTCCCCCCCCTTCCATCGACCCTTATCTCGTTCGCTTTCACGTGCTTTTAAAAGTCTCTACTGATATTTACCAGAACGACGAGCAAGAGGAACACGAATAACGCGAATATCCACGGCACACGTCTTTCCTGTCCCCAGTTATACGTTACAAGCTCGAGCATATTCGAAGGCTTTTGAATATTCGAGTATGCATCTCTCGAATCCAACGACTCACACATACTTTTGCCCATTTCCGGATAAAAATTCATTTTTATACAGAAACATATACGCTTATTTGAAATGTGAGGTCGCGAAGACGTATTAAAGCCGATCGTTTATCTGACGACATTACAAAATATATATGTATATATATATATATATATACACCCAGAAAAAAAATTTATTTGGCAGCCACCGTTTATTTGGTTTAAGTAAAATATCTATTTGATTAAAATAAATATTTATCAAATTAAGTAAATAGTTACTTAAATGAAATAAATATTTATTTAAATCAAATAGATATTTTACTTGAACCAAATAAACAGTGGCCGTGAAATAAATTATTTTCCTGGGTACAGATGTGTCACACGCATACGTAACCCTGCAAACCCTCTCTTCAACCCACGAAACTCTCTGCTATACGAAACAACCGGATTAATACCAATTGCAAATAGACTGAAAGATCTCACTCAGCGATTGCTTGTGAAAACTTAGAATACATCGAACCACTGTGGATCCAACGACCAACACACATCATCACTACACATAAATAGCCTACACACACCATACACGAAACCCTCTAAAGAATATGCAACGAAAATCATACTTAAGAACTAGCTCACTGCTGCACACTTGCATACACTAATTCTCACTCATATTGTTCTACATAAATCACAGATATGTAGATAAACCAAAGAAACTCTCGAGCTGAAGGACCAAAGGTCGATGGCTCGTTAGCAGATATTGTTACCATACATTCATGTAATCATCAAGCCATTTGTGAAATACTTGAATGATCGAGAACCCCTGTAACATTTTGCTAATAAATTACTTGTACTACTGAAACAAATATTTATTTACATCAAATAAATATTTTACTTAAACCAAACGAACGGTGTCCGACATTTTAAAAAATGTTCTGGGTGTTAGTGCGTTCGTTTCGGCGGTTCTTATTTTATGTAGTACTGTTTCTTTGTAGTTTAAGAACATCGGGTGGGCGTACTCTATAATCGGGCGACATGTAATATTTATTTCATTGAAGTAACCATTTACTTAATTAAAAGAAATATTTATTTAAATCAAATAAATATTTTACTTAAACCAAATAAACGGTGGCCGTCAAATAAATGATTTTTTGGAGTGTATATCATTCAAGCGTGTACGGAATGGAACTGTACTGATTAACGTCACCGTCGATAAAACTTAAATTTTATGGGGATTGAGAAAATTACAGCCGCAGAGAGTTGTACGAATAGGAGACCAGGTAATACCTTTGTTGAAACACGAATATGTCCGTTCGGGGAATTGCGAATCGTACGTTGAACAATACAACATGGAGGGAGACGGCAAGAGGGGCAGGCGGGGCGATAACTTCTCGGCGTATGAGAGAGTTATGTCTGGGGACGATACGGAACGACGAGCAATTTGTTTCGACGAAGCTCGCTTATCTTATCTATGCTAGCCGTTTGCTCGGTGGCTCATATTCGTCCAACCTCGGACTCCCACTGACTCTCTCGCTTTCGCGCCGATTATATCGTTATACCCCGATCAGAATTGCATCTTCGCGCAAATACTCTGTAGTCTAATCTTGGCTCTTCGCCGGCGTCATAGTCGTCACGCACAGAGACCACATTGTACTAAACTAAAAAAAATGCCCGCATTCTTTTTTTCTCTCGAAATATATATTTTTTACGGAATATCTTCTTCGATTCCCTCAACACGAATAAAAAATAATAAATACAAAGTTTCATGAATTATTCTATCCGAGCAATAATTTTGAGAACGATATCTTCGGGATGCTGGTAAATTATAGCTCGAACATTGCCGAGAAGCGAGGAGGTTCGAGCTTTTTTTTTATCCACCATATCTTTATTCCGTCGCCGGCGTTGGGGAGTTTGAGAGGATGCTGAGCGCTATAATGATGCGAGTAGACGAAACCCCTCGCTTGCGCGCGGTCTGGGAAGGGCGGTGGTTATAGAGAGCGAATAAAAATTGATTCGATCCAGGTTTCCGTATCGAATCTCCTGCGGTATATACACTCTCGAGGAGAGCTTGTATAACGTCGAGTGATACACGGAAAACGATGCCACGAGGAGGGGGATATTGCGAGGTGAACCGAGGACAATAAAATATCGCGTGCGAGAAGCATGCGGGCCAAGCCGATCCGCAGCCGATCTCTTATTTCAGAGACGGCGACGCTTGGCTCCCTCCTTCTGGCCGAGCTTCATTTCTGTTACGGCCAGACGCATAAACCATAAAGACACGTGTGCTACGTGCGGAATTCGGGCCGGCGGGGACAAGGGATAATACCGGAAGTGCACCGGGTGCCCCGATATCTCGAGATCTCTCTTCGCGGATTTCGCTTTCTTATCTCACCCGATGCCACGGCAAGACGAGAGATACGCTCAAATCCAATGGTGACGCTACGAATTTATCGGTGGGAATATTCGATAACCGTCCGCTGTGGCATTCGCACCGAGAGAAAACGAATGGACGGCGAAAAAAAGGAACACGCGGAAAAACGGATGAAGGGGGATGTATGCAGGATGTAACTGCACATGTGTCCAAGAAGGGTGAAAGAATAACGAGATATTATATGAGAATGAACGACCAGTCGAATTCCCGTTTCCTTTCCCATATAGAATCTCAATATGAATTACCGATGGTTTGGTGAGTAATAACGTGTCCTGAAGATGTAGGATGAAAAACTTTAATTTCTTTTTTTTCGAAATTTGTCCCGTTACAATGATAAATTGGTCATAATATTAAAAGAGAAAAAGAAATTCCATGTGGACTGAAATCTTTGTTGGCACGGATTTTCGATAGCGAAATTTTAACGTTTAACGTGTACGAGAGGGGAGAAGAAAAAAAAACCATGCTATTGTGATTACTTCGGTTATCTGGAATAATATTAAATTCTGCATAGGCAGAGGTATATAAAGAGCTGCATAGTTTCTCGTATGAAAAGCTCGATTTTCACCTCGATACGATAATGTGCGCGGTGCATAATCGTTATTTTAATGAAGGAGAAAGCAGGCACCCCAATAGTCGAGGCTCCGCGATACAACTATGCATGAAAACAGCGCACACCGCAGGACCACATACGTTTTCACCGTACGAGTTTCCCTTTTTGCCGTAAATCTTTTTGCGTTATATAGTATTCACGTACTACTCGAGCCTTTTATTTCGATTTCATACCACGAGTTACAGCGGCTTAGAGGCTCATTTCACCACCTCGAACAACCTTACAATCGGTCATTAAAAGGGGGTCGCGCGTTTTACCCGGTCACCTTCGCAATAGTCGACGAGTAATGGAATGAAAAAAAGAGCATAAAACAATTTTACAGACTGGAGAAAAGTTACCGGCGCAGTTAGCGAATGCGAGAATAAGAATTCAACAGGCATTCTATCGACTGCAACGGAGACTTTTTTCCAGGCTGTAAAATTATTTTATACATTTCGCAGATTAACATCCTTACGCTTGGGGCATTTTTCATTCTTCTATTTGTATCCTGTTTTTCATCTTTTTTATTTTTATTGTGCATCGGATATTTTTAACATTATTCGACGCCAATTCGGCGGAAAAAATCAACGCAAAATCGGGCTGTAAAACACACGGGAAAAAATTCTCAGACGTTAGGAGGGCACGGTCATCGTGTTGACAACTTCACGTCGATGTCAAAGATATAACATACGATTGCAGTCGGATGTTAAAAAAGCGTGAAACGTAAGAAAGTTACTCCTATGTACCTCACGACGTTGAACTCGTTAGTTTATTCTCTGATGAGGCACTCATTCGGATCCTTGGCTCGGCCGTGGTGCGAATTTCTGTAACATCACATAAAATATTCGTCAAAATGTTTATTCAAAGTGATGAAATCTAAATCTAGAATAGGGGCTTTGAAAAAATAAGAGAACAATAATTAATTATTATGTTCATCATTGAAAAAAATTTGTTTCCAGCACGGATTTTAAGCTGGGGGTAAAAAAGGAATATATTGGCCATCAGCAGGAAAAAAATACACTAATTGTAACCATTCGATTGAAACGGAGAGTGAGAATATTTCTTGTGATCGACCCATTTTCCTATAAGCTATGATAGCTATAGAGCTATAATATAGTAACAGTTAAAAGAAAACAAGTATTACTCTTTCGAAGTGATTGAAGTTCCGATCGCATTGAAGATAAACCTCATTTGTCGACATTATAAAAATGGACGACAGTTACGAAAGTGAGAAAGCATTAATGACATTAAAATATATATATACAAATAGGACCGATAAAATAATGCACAAATGCGAAAGTCGGATCTCATCGTCTCACCTACTCGCGTTTTCTGCACGAGTGTGTTGACTGTGTACTTAATAGGAAAAAGTGGGGTCGAAGTCCAGTCGTCGGAGCGTGCCGTATCGCCGTTTCCCTCGGTTGTATTACGCCGGTTCTCTCATTAAGTTCGCCCCGAAATAATTAGGGGTAGAGAGCTTGCTTGTGCTCGGTCGTACCGCCGACGTCGCTTCCCTCGAATCGAGTCGCGGTGGCGTCGGTGGATCGTGGTTGGCTCCCCTCTAACCGTGCTGTACAAGTTACTACCTATATAGTTGTACCTATACTGCCTATATAACGCGCGAGTGCACAGCCGGGGGTCCACGAAAGCTCACTCGCGAGACGAGCATAACGAGCGTGGCTAACGAGGAGCGGCAGATTTTACGGGCAGATGGTGATGATGCGATATTCGCGATTGATGCGTCCGCGAGCCGATTACTCTATGTGCCACAATGAGAGGAGAAACGAGAGGTATATGACAGTATAAATCCCTGCAGTATAGACTCCATAATATTATCTCTTGCATTTGCAACGCGGACTTCAATCCCAATGATTACATAACAAATACGCTCTGCCATTAAGCGTACGAATTATCAAGCGCCATTTGCAATTTCTATTATAGGTTTTCCTATTGTCAGATCACGGGGCAATCTGCAGCATCATCAAAAGCTGAATGACATGCAGTCAAAAACCTACGAGTTTGATATAATCGGATAGTTACAACGAATGTATTTATTGTGACGTGTTCTTTAGAAACATTGACAACTCGGGAAGTTGGCGAGTAAAGAGGCGCCCACCATGATCATCCGACAATAAATTTTATCCGAAGTTCGCCAGGTTTTTCGAGCACTCTCTAAAGTGGGAGGTGCGGAGGGTTGATTATCCCTTTACAAATCACATCGCAACAAAATATATACCTACGGTTTTAACGAATTTTATGGGCAATTTACTATGGTTTGAAAACAGTCGGTTATGGAAAAAGTTGCAGAAATTATAGAATTAAATAGAAATGAAATAAATAGATAAACCTGAGATGAAATAAATAGATAAGCATGAGAAGTATTACAGTTCGCACCCCGATAACGGATCCACATACAATTTATGACTAGTAACTAAATCTGAATCGATCACCAGCCATGAATTGCGTACTGATCTCCGACCGGGTTAGACCGGGACAAATCCACCCGGAGACGGGAAGCGTCCCGGCATCCGTACCGAACCTCGAACAGCGGTCTGAGAACCATTGTATATTGAAAAAAAACAGACAGGCAAGTACAATTCGGGGGATTCGAACGTCTACTGCCCCGACCCATTACAATGCAAGTTTCCGTATAAATCGGTAACCCAGTTACCGATTTATACGGATTCACGAATTCAAGAATCTGATTGTTGAACTTTCGTCGGCAAACCGACCTGATCAAAAATACCTGGTCGACTAATTATTTATTAGTTGGGTCTAAATTGGTTACTATACCCAGCTGTTTCGTGACAACAACGATCTATCGTCGGTCCCATCTACAATTAATAGTTACTTAACGCGAGTAGTTAACACAACTAACTCGATTAGTTAGTTCAACTACTAAAATAATATTCAAGATAGTAAAGGTTTGACAACGAATTATATAGGCACGCTAACCAACTACAATTGTTAGTGAAACCAAGCTCGAAGTGTGTAACGTAGTTGCTGCTATTTCAAGCATGACCTTATAGACACAAGTCAGTTGCTATTTTATTAATATCATGTACGATACGGGATCGAAATACACTCTGAAAAAAGTTTATTCCAATCAAAGAAAAATTTATTAAGGACGAAGAAAAATGTTAATTTGTTTCATAACCTAATAGAGCGTTTATTAATTTCTAATATATTTATATATTTGATAATATTATTCTTATTGCTTAATAATGTTTATTTAGATCTAATAAACATATATTTATGTGAAATAATTTAATTATTTATTTCATGAATGACGCAGACATTTTTTTTTGTTGAATAATCGCGCATGATGCCGCATACTTCACGCTGCTGCTGAGATAGTGCCGAGTTTCCAATGCCCCATGAGAAACCCGGAATTGTTATTTATTTGTAATCGTAATGTTTTTTATTCGCGTGTTCCTTTACGTTATCGGTGTTGAGTGCGGTGATCACGGTGTGAAAAAATGTATGCCATTCCGTGTCTATATTAATATCTGGTGCAATAATCACCGAACACATTGATAAGAAAAAAATATCATAAATTACGCACTTAATCAAATTTATGCTTTTTATCTTTTCGAAATTAATTATGTAGTCCTAACTCGATCGTTGTAGTGCAACGTCATATTCGCAAAGTGATATATGTCAACGATTTTATTTTCGGTGTCTTTCTTTTTCAATTCAATTTTTTACTATCAACAAAGCATCAACGAGCAATGATTTATTATTACGTAATAAAGCATACAGATCCGTTATCGACGCACGATTTCACTGATCACGCCACATATTAGTTATACTCATTATTACATAACCAATCTCGATGTTGGTTCTTCGAGGATTCATTCTACAACCACAATTCGATCGAGGTATACAGCTTGAAGTAAACAAAATTTCATAAAAACAAACCGATGAGTTGCCTCTCTATTACATGTAGCGGTTTCCCGCAAGCAATTAAGGTAAACGGCCCAGCTGCCGCCGCTGTCCCAGTTACCGCTATTAATCGCAATTTATACTAATAATAAATACAGTATACGTTAAATACAAACGAAATTGATGGCATGTTGAAGAGCGGTTTACTCTTGATTAATGCGTATATGGTTTATGAAATATTCCCTTTAACAATTGAAGATGGCGGAAACTCGGCCTAAAAGTCGCGACTACGTTCGAAGAATTTAATTGATTTAATGTGATAAGCTGGTGTGTATCGTGAAGGGATATTTTCTGTCGATTATAGAAGGCGCGAATGAATTAATTTTTTTATTTCTGTTTGTACATATATTTTTTCCTTGCGGTACGGGAATATTAGTGAATTTGCAATCGAAGTCGTGAAGTCATACGGGAGACAAACGGGCTTAATTACTTACTTAATTCAGGAAAGTGTATTCGCTTATCGACAAGGAGAGAAGGAGCAAAATCAAATAAATAAATATTCATCTATGAATTTAAAAAAGTGTCAGATTCGTGATCAGCGTGATAAAATACATGGAATTACAGTCCCGGAGCGACAACTAACGAAAAAGTT
>JAPYZD010000823.1:0-59142 GCA_030522725.1 Ichneumoninae sp. B BG-2022a
TTATTGACATGGAATTAGATGCCCAAGCGTAAAACTCTCGGAATTGTCGGTCAAAAAATAAAAAAGGATTTTTGTTACTTTCATCCCCGGTCTCCCCTAGTTTATTTAGACAACATAAAACATAGTAAGACGTAGTTTGTGTGATTCCGATACTTCTCTAGGCCTAATTGACTACCATCATTACTGTGGCCATGTCACCCATAGTGTCCGGATGAGACGGCTAAATGCAAATATTTATTTAAAGGCCTACAATTAAATTACGCATCGAAAATATCGAAAGTTCTAAGTGAATTTCTTTAGTTTGAAGTTTCTAGAGTTGATTACAGTAAAAATGTTGTAGTTTAAAAAATGTTAAACCTCAAATTTTCGTGGTTTAAAAATCAAGGCTAGACGGGAGCGAGCGGAGGCTCTCGGCTCACCCGGGCGACAAATTTCACACTAGGTGAAAATCACGCACTTTCCACCCTTGTAGCACGACATACTATTAACCCATTTTCATGAGCTGTAATCTGTGAATCATGCGATATTATCGTGGCTGGAAAATTAAAACAAAAAATCGGGTATTGGGTAAAAGTGGTAAATATGAACCAATTCATTTTATTTCAAAATTGGACGAATGTCAATCGGTGTGAATGCGGGTGAATTTCAATAAATTCTGTACAGAAACATCCAATAACTGTTGGGATAAATCGATCTCGAAATAATTCGCATGACATAGCTGGGTGGTTTGGGATAGGAATGAAGGGTGGTTCAAACGAGAACTGTTCGAGATTCTCTCGGACGCTTGATCGATCTCCCGCGCTCTCCGACGTGTTGGGCGCAGGTGTCGGGAACGCGGGTGGCTCGTCAGTTATACCAGAAATATGCGACCGGGTGCTCGGGAGCTACCCTTATCCCGAATCCTATCGCGGTCTAGGATTATTGGCCCACAGGACTGAAATTAGCCGGAAGTTTCGGCGACCGCCCTATGTATCAGAATTTCCTGGTGTTTGAACCGCGTCATCGAGATTGCCCGATTTGACTTGTGCCGCCCTTGCAGTTCTCACTTCCCTTTTCTCCACGTTACTTTTACAATTTGTTATTGACACGATTGAAACATTGTTTTTTCCAATTTAAAAAAAATCACAGATTGCAGCGCGAAAGGACAAAGTTCTCATCGGACTCGGACGACCTTCCGGAAGAGCCTCGAAAGCGTCCCGACTCAACGGTCAGACGTCCACCTCGGGCCCTCCCCTTCGACGAATCCACCGAACCGAAGTTCGACGTATTCTCAAGTCCGATAAGTATTCGCCGGGAGGCGGAGAAGAGATCGAAGTTCGAGGCGCTTCAAGCAGCCTCGAGAAACTTGGAAAACCGGCTCTTGATCGTGGGACGCGAGGAACCCGGACACCAGAAGCTTCAGGAGATCGAGAAACGTTTTCAAGCCTGCAGCTCGAGCAAGCACGACGATCACGGTCAATCGCCAGCGATTGCCATTCGCGAGCAGCCGGACAAGCGTTTCCACGAGAGGACAACAAACCCCTACGAGCATCATCACCAACAACAGCAGCAACAACAACCGCAGCATCAGCAGCAGCAACAACGTCGAGGAAAGTACGAGGCCGATATGGAGAGGGCACGAACGATGCTGCAAAACAATCAGAAAAAGGAGATAAGAAGCGCGAACGATAGATTGGCGGAAAAGCTCGTTGACAAATTACCGAAAGCTACACAGACGAATCTTCCTCCGCCGTTGAGCGCGATGTGCCAGAGTCCAGTGCCGAAACCCATGAGCGTCCGACAGGACAGCAACGTATCGTCGGACAGCTTCAGTCAGACCAGCTCGCCGAGCTACACCAGCAAGACTATGGAGGCGCCTTTACTGCCACACAAGTACATCGGTGGAAAAGTGCCGGGTGAGCAATAGTACTTAACTCTATCACGAGCGGCTTTTCTAAGGGAAACTGAGTTTTCATGTCGACATTGGGGGAGTTGCAGGTAGGGCTCTTGCGCCGGAAACCGACAATCCACCGGGCAGCCCCATCACAAAGTCAATGAGCACACCGGCGAGTCTTCAGACAATCGTCAGGTTTCACAATGGCAGCAACATGTCGCTACATCACAGGGTGAGTTTTGAAATGGCACTTGAGGCACTTCGGGCGCCCGGTTTGAACATCGTGAGGGTGGCTGGTTTCTCGGAATACCCAGTTTCCATCCAGCCTGGTCCTTTTGGCCCGATGAAACAAGCTGGTTGCGTAGTCTAGACGGAGTCCATTCAATTAACCGGAGAAACCTCAACGAGTCACTGGCGGTTGAGGGAGTAGTGAAGCCGTGACTGTATACCTCTCTCGGGTTTTCTAGTCCGACTATGTATAACCCAACCGGGGAATTGGCCGGCTATCAAACGGTTATTATTAGAACGTTCCAAACGCGCGTCACGGAGTTGACGATCACGAGTTCGGGCGCCCTAATTGCTTCGTGCGTCACTCGGCAACATCCAGCCCACCTCCCGCTACGGTTTATTCATTCTCGTATTCAGATAATCAGGGACATCAGGCGACCCAGCAGCCACTATGTAACCCGGGGGAGGCTACGATTCCGTTTCGCTCAGGTACTACTCAACGCTGTCGCTCTACTCGCCATCGCTGGTGGACTCGTTGCGTACTTCAAATGTGAGTCCACATTTATCATGATTTATTTTCCCATTGACCAACTATTGACGTGACGTCTCATGGATCCCCGCAATGACTTGGAATACCCGCGTTTGTCGAGCCATTAAGCTGATTCCTCGAACTTGAAGTTATAAAGCTGCTACCACCGTTCCAATCCGATTATTATTATTATTATTATTATTTGTTATTAGTAGTATTAGTAGTAGTAATTTATTTTTCAATGTATGGCTTTAATCGACTTTTACAACCCATCCCTCACATCATCTTATAAAGTACAAAGAACTTATCTTATAGGAACCATGGCACATAATTTAGGAACGATAGTTAATACTGCTTCTGTGCATGATTTAACCTAGTATCACCTATTGTACATAGATCCTTTCTACATGTATCCTTAATATTATGATATTGTACTCTTTTGGCACTCACGGCGTATAAGATTAGAGTTTAATATGTTCACACATTCGTACCCTCACATTCCTTATATTTTTGCTGCATTCTTCCTCATATTTATTTGTTATTATTTATCGTCGCATCAATTGCTCTGGTTATTAGGGACGGGACCTACTATTTTTCCTTTAGTGGGAACCGTACCACTTTGGGGGTTACTCAATATGAGTGAACGTCAACTTTTGGATGTCAGTAACAGTTGGCTTTCTAGGTTTGCATCGCTGCGCCGGAGCTACGGCACGTCGATTACTGGCTGTAAACATCGAACGTCTACTGACATACATGTTATGTTACGTTATGTATCTACGGGCCGTATCCCGTATATATCGGCTATCGCACGATAGATGCCAGAAGCCACGTCGCGTCACAATATTTTTCTGCCAGCAAGACAGCATTGATATTATTATTTTCACTATTCATGGAGAATAGGCGGACGGGGAATAGGCGAATGTGGGAATAGGTGAAGTGGCATTAAGCTTTTCTTTGCCATTCAAAAGATCAATAGGATCTTTGGGAATTCACAATTCTGTGGACTCGTCTATCTTCAAGTTTTCACTTTGAACAGAAATGCGAAGTTTGCATATACTTCGAGCAGCTTTTTCATCTCCTAGATTGCTCGTTGAGTCTCGCTTTGAGTCTATTACCATAGCACAGTCACGGCACACTTATAAGTATGAAACTCCGGGGAAACTGGACATGCGAAGCGCGGGTGCGATATTTTGGTAACGGTCGACAAACACCCTGACAAAACTTAGTGACACTTTTGTTCAAAGACTCGCAGTTTCGTAATAAAAGTTTTTCATTTTATTTCTATCTTTTATGTTGACCAGTTTCCGCTCAACGTATCAATGCCCTGCAGCCGCAAGCTCGAGAGGATTTTTCGCCTCCCTCGTTGAAAGTACCTATCGTTTGCTTTCCTTTCGGCCCTCGTCCTGCCAAACACTCCCGTAGGAGAGGATTTATACTCCCCTAGCGGGGTCTCGAGTTTCCCTCGGGCGGGTATCGGAAACCTGGAGCTTCAAGTCGATCGGACTTGAAGCTCTCGTTTCGCACTGACGCGTTTCACTGTAGCTGCGTATTGCCTCACGACAGGAACTTTATGTCTATAAATAGGTTTCTCGGCTCCTCGACTGTATAAATAATAAATACATTATGCGAACACAATGGAGGCTTGATTCGAGCCCGCGTGTCTTCTTCCTGTTGCCAGCTTATCCTCGCGACGTCGCGAGACTAGAGAACAAGACGGTTTACACGACGACCGTCGTCTCGGTGCCAGGACAAATGAGAACTCTCGTGGAATCGAAGAATCCGGCTCCGGGGATCTGTCTACCCGTTATCGTACGCTTTTGCATCTATCATCAGGTAACGATAATCGCCACCGCAAAATCTATCGTATATTAACAATTAAGTATTAATATATACTTTTACAATAATATATTTATTATATTGAGAATTGGTATAATAATAATTTTAATATATTAATTCTCAATGTAATATATTCATAAATATATTAATATATTACATTAAAACATTTATTTCCGCGGATACACTCTAAATGCGTGTTGTTCCGACACGCTTTAGGCGTGTAAATCGTGTAGTCACTTTTTACACGCTTTAAGATGTGTTGATTCTCAACACATGTCAAAGTGTTTATATTTTAGATGCTTTACGTGCATTGTTTCAACACTCTTAAAACGCATTCACGCATGTCGTTACTTTTTACACGGTTGTAGATGTGTTCGCCTCCTCACCCTTCGTCCAATACACGTTTACAATTGATACCGTAGTGCGTAGGTGTCAAAAAGACATGAGGCTGTGCCAACTATGAATCATCTTACAAATTAATTACAATGATTTATCTTGTTATCTTCATCCACATCCGGGGTATTCGCAGCTTCTTCGTTAATGTCGACGTGAGGATGCTTTCGAAACACATGCTGCTTGAAAGACTTCTAATTTGTAAACATAACGCCATATCCATATTCGTTGCACTGCATTTTAAACGACGCATCCAATCGATCATGTTGGACAGCGTGTTTCAATACCTGATTCTCAGACGCAACTTCAATGTAGCACATACGACACTTGAAAATATCGGGCGGCCTGTCTATGATCCTGCTGTGCGATAAACGAATTCGCCATATTGCGATTGAATCAAACGTATGTACAAGTGTTTTGATTTCTTGTTGTACATGTACACCAAGCAAGTTGCTCGGCCGTAAACGCGTTAAAACAACACAAATAACGTGCATTCCAATAAGCGTGTTTTATAGGAACATACTAAAAACACACACTACGAAATGTGTTTACACTAAGAACACACACTAAGAAGTGTGCATGTACGGGGAATCCAGAAAAGATGCAGTGCAAGCGTGTTGTTTCAACACGGAAGTCGACCAACACGTATTTTATTAATGGATTTCATTGGTGCAACACATGCAATATGTGTGTTGTGAGTTGTTTCTACACACTTGACAACACGCTTGTTTTTAGACTGTATATAATATAATTTTTTTTAATCGAGAATGTCTATAGAATGCACTTGGGTGAGATGAAAGTTTCTATAACCCGTAAATCTCAAGCCCGAAAGTGACGGAAAGGTAATTTTATCCTGATCTCCGACTCCCTCAGTGACGCGTAAGCTCCGTTATTGTCTCTGCGCAGTTTTCCCCAAGCTCTCTTCAAACTTTTGCCTTATTCATGCGGAAACCTCGGAATTTTCCTACCGCCAAAGTGGCACAGTGTCAGCTCATCTCTTCAGGAATTTCCGAGGCGCGCTGCCTCGCCCGTTCGACTTTTATTTGTTGCTGCAGCGGCAGGAAAATCTCCGCCGACACGGCCCGCCCTGACAGAAACATTAGTTGCACGCGTCGCGGACACGCCCGGACTCGTCCCGGCCATGTACATTCCTATCTTTCTAGCTCGTCTTCCTCGCTTCCTATCTCTCCGCGCCTCTCTATCTCTTATCCAGCTCGTTTTAACGACTCTCACTCGCACTTGGGTGAGATTTAAAATTCATAGTGCTCCCCGGTTAACTGGGACCGCGGCCGGAACAGGCGCGCGCCAGGAAGATTAGCCAATTTCCCCCGTACCGAGAAAATCAGTAAAAAAGAAAAAAAAAAAAACGAAAATAAAAATAAAATAAAATAGACAATCTGGACCACGGTGGATGTTCGCATCCGCGATAAGATAAACGGATATTGCCTGGAGGGTCCGTCGAGAGCTTAATTACGTGCACCCACCCCTCAGCGTTTCGCTCCCTTGCCCGGCGAAACTCGAGAGGGAAATGAGCATATTAAATTTTATTTCGCGGTACGCCGGGTTTGAGGTAACGCTTTAACGTTAATCATGTCTCTGTGGTATCCATTTTCTTTTTGTAGATACGTTCTGTTTACCGTCCGCGATATAGTCGGAGGGTCTATTTGGAATCGCGAAACGTCGCGGACGGGACGGAGAGAAATGTTGAACAATTTATAGCCGGTACATTGATTATCGCTTTTACAGCCTCAACAGGCTTTCCAGCTGAGCCCCCAACCGTGCAATCAAGCGGCTAAGCGACGTGTACGCCGGATGGCCCGATAGCGCGAGATACGCGCTACATATAGTTTTCAGATTATCCTGCATCTCTCCACCGGAATACTTCGCTCTGCACAACGGCGTACAGCTGAGAGCAACGTTTACGATAATTACACGAGGGAAAACCACAAGTGCGAGCCCTTTAGACTCCAGTGTGTGGCATCGTTGTCTATCCTCGTGTTTCCCGGAGCGGATGCTGCAAGCGAAATCATTCTCGAAGCTGGGGATATTCAATGTCCTTCTTCAATTTTGAAGTTGCTTGCCGGCGAAGTTCCTCCGGTGAAAACAAATCCGGAAAAATATGCTTTCTCCTATCTGTGCTTTACATCGTTTCTACGGCAACGGCATCGCGCGAATGGCATTGCACTTTCTAGGAATTTTACTTGAACGTCTGCCTCTGCTACACGTGGCTTTCAGATCCCCTACAACTTCACCGTCTTCCCGAACTATGCTGGAAATTTCAATCAGAGAGACGCCCAACACGAGCTCGAGATGTATGACGCCGTCGTCGATGTGAGATGCTACGAGCTCGCTGCACTTTTCTTATGCAGCGTATTTGTACCGAAATGCGGCACTCGAGGCCAAATGGTTCCATCCTGTCGAAGTCTATGCGTCCGTGAGTATTTTCCTTTTTTGCTTTTATAAAGGTTGCGGGTGTCTGAGAGTCTGGGTATCTGAAAGGGATTGGGTGTCTGGAATCTGGGTATCTGAAAGGCTTTGGATGTCTGAAAGGGTTTGGGTGTTTGAAAGGGTTTGGGTGTTTGAAAAGGTTTGGGTGTTTGAAAGGGTTTGGGTGTTTGAAAGGGTTTGGGTGTCTGATAGGGTTTGGGTACCTGAAAGGGTCTGGGTGTCTGAAAGGGTTTGGGTGTCTGAAAGGGTTTGGGTGTCTGAAAGGGTTTGGGTGTTTGAAAGGGTTTGGGTATTTGAAAGGGTTTGGGTGTCTGATAGGGTTTGGGTACCTGAAAGGGTCTGGGTGTCTGAAAGGGTCCGGGTGTCTGAAAGGGTCTGCGTGTCTGAAAGGGTCTGAGTATGTCTAAGGATACACACCCACCTTTGTCTCTATATTTTACAAGATTTGCAGTGGCCCTATTCATTTTTATTCTTTCTTTCAGAAACCATAAGGCGTTGCGGTTTTTTCCTGAAAGTCTTCAGTCTCAGTCTGCCGGATTTTTTGGAATGCGATCTATTTCCAGAGAACAGTGATTCAGACGTATGCGTTGGTTACAACGAGGTGCGCGAGGCAGCTAGAAGAGCCGAAAAGCCTGGTGAGTCGAAATAACATTTTTATTTATTTTTTTGCAAATTCGTCAAATCTCTTCTTTGCTCTCGCGTGCTCCCTCCGTACATGGTGTGGATCCTCCTGTACCTTCTCTTTTTATATTTATTTTACGGGAGAGCGGTAAATCCTTTTGGGAGAGAGGGTTGGGCCTGGAGTGTGGATGAAGCGTCGGATAATTGAGGGATTAAAATAATCTCAGAACGACAGTTCGACGATGAGGGGGCTCGGCGACGCTTCGAGGTTCTGAGGGGCAGTTCACACAATCCCGCAATTTCCCGCGTGATCACTCTATAACTATTATTTTATTGTATATTTTACTCGAGCAAAGAGCTAAATGGACGGACTGGTTGCATTAGCATTTTCTTTATAGTCGATGGTTCTATAGTAAATCATCATAATTTATGATGATTTGAATCTGAAATCTGAAAAAATTATTCATATTCGAGTTAATTTGAGCAAAAAAATTATGTTCCAAAAAATGCGGCATCTATTTTTTTTATGTTTTCAACGTTCTATAGCAAGTAGACAAAACTACCCTCGTTAGCGCACAATTCTAGGATGCACACACAGTTTCGGGAAACAAGCGCGTCAGCTCGTAAACAAGCGTGCAACATATATACGTATATAAATACCCCCCATTGAGGTGTTTTTTCGCATTCTCTCATTATCATTGTTCGTATGGGAACAAAAGCGAGGAGCTTCTGGCCGCGCAGCACAACGCTCGACGATGATGGTCGAGGCGCGCTAGCGTTATTTATGCGAAGTAGCGCAAGCTTTTCCCAACGTTGCATCGCTTTACAACCACCTCCCTCACTATCCCACTCTCTCGTCTCTCACTTCCTGGTGCATCGACGCCGAGTGTCTTTTGTTTTCCGCCACTGGTGAAATGCGCCCCTCCCTCCTCTCGTCGTAGGGAAAAACGGGACAATGATGATCGTTGGGTAATGAAAGTCACTCTTGTTACAGTCAACCCACAAACGACATCGAAACGGTACCTCTCTCGGCTTATGACTGACATTGTAACCAAGTAATCGAGTATTGATTCGTTTCTGTAATTAATTTAATACCAGCGTTTGGAGGAATATCAGTTTGACCCAGCGAATTTTTAATATCATCGCAGAAACGTGCTCTTCTCTAAACCCTTTACGGAACCAATCGTAACTTTAGACGAAAGCAACAATTCACAAATTTGCCAGTTGTCTCAAAATCCTACTGGTTAAATGCCCCTCCCCCCTCCGCGTCTCCCCTTAGGGAAAAATGCGACATTGGTGATCGTTGGGTAACGAGCGTCACTCTTGTTACGGTTAATCCACAAACGACATTGAAACGGTACGTTTCTCAGCTTGTGACTGACATTGTAACCAAGTAATCGAGCATTGATTCGTTTCTGTAATTAATTTAATACCAGCGTTTGGAGGGATATCAGTTTGACCCAGCGAATTTTGAGTATCATCGCAGAAGCGCACCCTTCTCTAAATCCTTTACGGGACCATTCGTAACTTAAGATGAAAGCAAGAACTCACAAATTTGCCAGTTTTCTCAAAATTCCACTGGTGAAATGCCCCCCCCCCCGTCTCGCCTTAGAGAAAAGTGCGGCAATGGTGATCGTTGGGTAATGAGCGTCGTTACAGTCAATTCACAAACGACATCGAAATGGTACTTCTCTTAGCTCGTGACTGACATTGTAACCGAGTAATCGACCATTGATTCGTTTCTGCAATCAATTTAGTACAAATATTAGGAGGGATATTAGTTTTACCCAGCAACGTTTTAGTTTTATCGAAGAGACGCTATAGTTTGCGAAACCATTTATAGAATCACTCGTAACTTGAAACGACAGTAACAACTCCTGTCTCAGCAATCTTACAGTCCGTCAGAATCCGGCTGCACACTTTGATAGAATTCAGTCTGTTAATTAATATCGTTCCAGTAAGTACAGAAATGCTAATTGGATAAATTTGGGGTAATGAGAAATGCAATGTTAAGTAAATTACATCCGCGTCTGTGGGTCGTGCTGTTGCAACATGTAGTACTTGTGAACTTTCTATTGCTTCCGACACCAGTCTATTTTTTCGCTTCAACGATCATAACTTGGGGTATGGTATAAGCTGTTTTTTGTACTCAAAGACCTCTAGAATTCCTTGTAGTAGACCCTTCAAAGTTTTCTTTGATGTTTTTACGTAAAACATCCTCGATGTTGTACGTAAAAGTGTTCATTGTTACTGGCATATTCGGATTTTTCCCTTTGGTGATATGCACACCCAGAAAAAAGTTTATTCAAATCAAAGAAAATTTATTAGGGACGAAGAAAAATGTTTATTTGGTTCATAACCTAATAGAGCATTTATTAAGTTGTAATATATTTATTTGGTTGATAGTATTATTCTTTTTATTGACGTGTTCACAACTCTATAATGCGCATTGCCGGATAATAGCCGTGTTTTGTCTTGATGACAAATATATAATTTCTTTGGCGCGAATACATATCTATTCAAAATCGTATTTTCAATGATTCGATTTCTTTGTGTCGAATAAACATTTATTTTTAGGTGCAAATCAATAAATAGTCATTTCGAATAATTTTTTTACTGAAAGTAAAGAAAAGCCGTTTTTTATCTTAATAAACGTCATTTGAAGATCAAAATTTATTTGATTTGAATAAATCTTCTGTCTGGGTGCATTACATTCTTCCACTACTCTCCCTTTCCGATCTGCGATTTCTCGCAAATTGGCGAGGACGAGAAAAGACGGAAGGTCGACGAGCTAATTCTCAACTATCGCGTTTGTCCGATGCGCTCTTTGTTTCCCGCACAGCATAGTCGGCCGTTCTCGTTCTTTACTTCTCAACTGCCGGTAACTTCCGTCGCATCCCGTTTTCGGGGTATGGAGTGAGCCCTATTACTCCAGCAGTGTCGGAGAATGAGGAGGAAAATAATAACAGGCTATTTATTTCACTCAAAGCCCTCTAGAATACTTTGCAGCAGGCATTTCAAAGTTTCCTTTGATGTTTTGACGTAAAACCCTTGGGTAAATCCCATTACCCCACTATCTTCTACTCTCCCTTCCCGATCCGGGAATCCTCGCAAATTGACGAGGACGAGAAAACGCGAGGTCGACGAGGAGCACATGGATAAACGCGGAAACAAGGCCAATTCTCAACCAGAGTTGGACAAATACGTTAAGTACTCGAAGTATGTATTGAAGCATCATGTACTGAGTCGCTATCCGGTACTAAGAACTACTACAGTCAAGTTCTGCCAGTAATCAATATTTCAGTAGTCGAGGACCATCCAGTGCTCGGTACTTGCTACTTTAATACGCACATCAAGTACGTTGTGCAATTTTTCCAGATCTGTTCTGAACTACCGTGTTTGTTCAACGCGTTCTTCGTTTCCAGCACAGATTATGCGATACGTGACGGTCCCCGTCAACTCTTTGTTTTTTATTCGGATATTCGGATATTATGTTGAAGTGACCGACCAGAAGTGTCCCACGAATGCTTTAGAAGTCCCCCGTATGTGAAGGTTTACAGAATGGGGGATAATTAATGTTGTGTCGTAATTTGACTTATGGGAGGATAAAAATTGAAGCTATGTGTAATCATTGTCAGCTTCTCAGTAAGACTGAGCGACAGCAACGAGGAAGTCACTAAGGGCCATTTGCAAGTTTACCACGCGAAGAACGGCAGCTTCATCTGAGTCGCTATCCGGTACTCAGAACTACTATAGTCAAGTTCTTCCAGTAATCAATATGTCAGTAGTCGAGCACCATCCAGTGCTCGGTACTTGATACTTTAAGTTAGTACTAGCGGACAGCCTGAGCCCACGTAAGTTCAGACAAAATTGAGAGAGAATTGCGAACACTTCTCGACGGGATAAAAATCTGAAAAAAATCTTGCATATGGAAGGTGCGGAAAAGATTGATTATGCATAATCGTAATTCCAAAATCTTATTAACGAATTCACGAAAAAAAACAAAAATTTCAACAAATCCCTCGGAAACTTAACTTTTTGTTCATATAAAAACAATTTGTTAATCTTTTTCAATACGCATGATTTTTTTCAGAATTTCGTGTAATTTTTTAAACTGACGTTTTTTTATCAACTAAAAACGCAATTTTCAAAAATTGCACGAAAGTCTGAAAACGTTTTCGTAAAAAAAAGTTAGGTTGTCAGGTAATTTGTTGGGCAATTTTTTTTCGGTAATTTGTTACTAACATTTTGGAATTGTTATTATGCAAAATTAATCTTTTCAGTACCTTCCATATGGTTGATTTTTTTCAGATTTTTATCTCATTTAGAAGTGTTCGCAATTCCTCTCTCAATCCTCTCTGAACTCACGTGGGCTCAGGCTGTCCGCTAGTACCACCTTAATACGCACATCAAGTACGTTGTGCAATTTGCTCAGCTCTGTTCTCGACTATCGTGTTTGTTCAACGCGTTCTTCGTTTGCAGCACAGATTATGTGATACGTGACGGTCCACGTCAACTGTCTATTTTTTATTCGGACACTGAGAAAAAGAATAGTATTTCCTACTGTAACGAATAGTTCCTAGGGAGAACGTGTCTATATATGTAGTTTCTCGTAATCTATATTCAATTGGTCAATATATAATTATAGTCGCAACCATGATTTTTTGTCACGATTTTTTATGGTAAACGATTTTTTATGGTAAAAACTAAATATAGTTGCTTTTACTATGTAATTTTTTCTCAGTGGACATTCGAGATTTCCCTTTGGGCGATTCCCATTACCCCAGCATCCTCTACTCTCTCGTCACGATCTGGGAATTCTCGCGAATCGGCGAGGACGAGAGAAGACGCGAGGTTGACGACAAACGCATCGATAAACGCGGAAACGGGGCTAATTGTCAACTATCGCGTTTGTCCGATGCGCTCTTTGTTTCCCGCACATCATAGCCGGCTGTTCTCGTTCCCGAGTCCTCAACTACCGGTGACTTCCGTCTCGCTTTCTCTCGTTTTCACAATCTCTCTTTCCGTCGCTTCCCTTTTGTTTCGCAAATGCGGAAGCACAAATGCAAAAGCGCCGAGCTAGCAGCAGCATCAGCAGTAGGTTTCATCCCCGTTTTGTCAACTCCGCTTCGCCTCTTCCCTATTTCCCCACCCTCTCGAAAATTTTCCGCTCGCGTCGTACTATTGTTCTTCAATTTATCATTCGACGCTCCGTCGGTGCAAAGCTCGTCCGCAAAGTTTGCAGGAAGCCGGGCGAACGCATTGGACTCGCGCGATCGTGATACGCTCGGCGCAGCTGCCGCTTCGTCCGGGTTTTTCCGATAGTAATAATTCGATAATCGGCGCAGCGATCGATGGGGCGAGAGAAGCCAGGGTATCGCGGGCATTAACAGCGTCGCGATAATGATCGCGACGAAGCCCTCGCGGAATCGCTTCAGCGAAGACCCGATGGTGGAAACTCTCTCCGGCCTTCTCTGCTCATCATTATTGCGGGAAGTCTCTCCGAAGCGCGCAGCTATCGCTGGACCACATAACACAAGCTCTATCTCTACAACGCACCAGCCATATAGATTCTAATTGATCGCTCGAGTTACCTCCCGTGCTATGCAATTAAGAGTAAATTGTCGGGGACATTCGGAGAGGTTCTGCAAATTGCGTATGGGGGCAGCCTCGAGGCGATAAGAGAAATTGCGTCGTCCACTCGCGAGATCGTTTAGTACTGTGCGATAAAGCAGGCCAACTGAGCCACAGCCAAGTTAAGTATCCTGGAGGGAAACATGAACCATACTCCTTGAAAATTTACTATTTAACCCTCCAAGGGTCGCTGGGAAAATAAGTATTCTTTTCGTTGTACAGGATAGGAATTTTTTTTTGTCAAACTTACAGTAAAATATTAGTCACTTAATCTCAAAAAAATGTTTGTACACCTTGCGAACATTTGTTTTTTTAATTTTACAATGAACGAGAAATTTCAGTTAAATGTACGAACCTTTTTTACCGTGCAGTGGGAAGCTATCTTGACCGTTCAAGAGTCGAATAATGTTACGTAACATTTTTTCGCCGTTAATTAAAAAATATGCACAAAGGACGTTAATGAATGAAAGGCAAACACTGTTTTTTCTTTTTTGGTTTCTCTTAATGTTTCCGATTTCCCTGCAGGCAACCGCGAATATATTTTTTTCTACAGCGAGCTTTTCCCCGATGGTTACTTCCTTCACAGCCTCGTTTAATTAGAATCCAAAAGGATGAAACGTCTAGATCCACGCGTCGGTACGCCGGTGGTCTCTTTGACACGTAACTGGCGAATCCTCGTTGCTCCTTTCCTTTTAGTACGTGATTAAGGCAGCCACTGCGTGACACACTATGCAAATGAGTGCTACATTTTTACAAATTTTTATCCAAAATTGTATGCATTTATTGACAGTAAATGTGGTAGTTTTGTATTATCGAATGTGTTCACAACCAAGAGAAATATTAATCACGATGGTCTTTCAAGAAAAACGGCTGTTAGATACAAATTTCCATGATAGCAGATTTTTATTGGGGTTTTTCAAAGACAATTCGTATTTTTTTTGTCGATTTTAATCTACCACCGTTGATTTTGTTTCTTAAACTTTGCTCTACGAATTTACCAAGTCGATTTTTTTTAGGTTTGACCGTTTGACAAATATGGCCCATTGCTGAACCAGTGCATTTTTTCCCCATAAACAAACTGTTGCCATTTTTAAATGGCCAATACCATACAAAAAGTACTTGATGAATTCATAGAAGAACGTTTGAGGAAGAAAACGCGCCGTGGTGTATTACAATTGGTTGAAAAATAAGGATTCTTTTTGGAAAAAAACTCAACGAAAATCTATCATCACGGAAATTTGCATTTGTCAGTTTATGTATTTGCAAAAACATCGTTATTAACAGTTTCCTTGATTGAGGACACATAGAGTAATATATTTATATTTATAAGTCAATTTTGATTTCCGTTACTGGTATTATTACCAGTAACGGAAGTAAAAATTGACTTATAAATATAAATATATCACTCTCAGGGTCATAAATGTTATCCATTTATATGGATAACATTTATGACCCTGAAGATATCTACACGAGACAAAATTTCATCTACTTATAACGGCTGTATTTTTCATCGCACAAACTTTGCTCGCGGATGTTTATTTGGAGAATAATATTCTACAAGTGAACAATTGTTAATTCTTCCTAAAGCGGTGCACTGATAGAGACTTTCCAAAGATGAAATTTCATGTCATGCAGATATCTTCAGGCTCATTAACATTTTGGATAAACAACCGTGAAAATTTGGCACTCGTTTGTGTTCCTTGCAGTAGCTACCTCCACCCTTTAAATAGCACTCTTTGGATTCAGAAAAAAATGCATTAAGAACCAAGCGATGTATTTGAAACTTCATAATTGGGGAAATTTTGGATCGCTGAATTCGAATCTGAACCTAATATTCAGAAATTCAAAATGAAGGATTCAATACGGTGGATACCAAATTTCAAGTGAACACGTAAGGACAAATGGATGCATCAAAGGATTAAATGCCCTCCGCCAATCCGGTACCGTTCGCTCTTCATCTGGCCCATTTTCAAAGCCCGACCGATCACGTGTTTTCGCAAATTTAATATATGGAATATTCCCAAACTCCGTGCCCGCGAAGGCGATGCATCGAATTTAATTTCGGCGGGAAGCTTAAGCCGCTTTGACAATTTTCTCGTTAATATGCATCGAGACTGGATCGGGTTCAAGATGCAGCCTCGAACCCCGTCGGTTCCTCTATTCGAGCGAAATTAGAACGGAGGCTCTTCTTCCTCCCTCGAGAGCGAGAGAGGCGGAGTGAAAGCGAATTCATCGCTGAGTGGAGCAAAGCAGTCCTTTACCGAAGCTGCAGCTGGTGCATTCACTACGCTATTGTATATACTTTTCGCGAACACGAGGCTCTACCATATTATATATTCTTTTGGTCGACGATGTGGCGAATACGTGTGGCTTATTGATTAAAAGCTCTTTACCCGTTTTAGTTGAAGAAAAAAACTATCCATAATCTCTTTCAAATATATTTACAAATGAGAAAGAGCCGGAGCGGGGCGGAGGTCGCTTTTTCCGCGTGCATCGTAATATGGACCATATGCCGATGCATGTAATATGGACCGATACAGCCAAAACTGGACGTTAATTACGAATGTCTCAGTAAAGCTTTTGCATTGAGAATGGAATTAAAGTTCCTCTAGAAATTCAAGTTTTCATGGAAATGAAGTGAGTTTCTCTAATGGAGATAAAAGCGTGATCCATACACCCAAGAAAATAATTTATTTGCCCCTACCGTTTATTTAATTTAAGTAAAATATTTATTTGATTTGAATAAATATTTATTTAATTTAAGTAACTATTTACTTAATTTAAATAAATATTTTACTTCATCCAAATAAATGGTGGCCGTCAAATAAATTATTTTTCTGAGTGTACTGACCGATGAGTGGTCTGTGAAAATCAAGAAAGCTCGCGTGATATTTTCCCAATCTCATAAGAATCACAAAGTCCGACACTTAAAATACTTCACAGTTATCCGATAGAAGTGAGCGAAATTTAAGATTTGTTAAAAATCCGCATTTTTGTTAAACGGCCACTGGCCCATCTGACCCCGTCGGTTATATTCGCCAATTTTACCCTGCACCATATCGTCCGTGGGGGTACCGAGTTCAAACATCCGCAACATCTATTTCTGGTCGTTGTCCTGTAGCCATAATCGATATATCGGGCACGGGAGAAAACGATCTCTTCGACCCCCCCCCGCGCCAGCAACTTCATTGTCGGGCTTTGCGGCCCAGAGGATATCTCACTCACGCTCTATCTGTGTTTCTCTCTCTGTCTGTCTCTGTCTCGTTCTATGTGCACGTCGGCAGTATGCACCAGCGGTTTCCAATGCGACGGTACGAGATGCATTCCAGTCGATTGGAGATGCGACGGGCACGTGGATTGTCTCGATCAGAGTGACGAGATCGGCTGCGGAGAGTGTGGAATCAACAACGGCAATGGCCCGAACAGCACTATCGCCAATAGTAGTACAACTGTTCAACCGTTTGTCGTCGGTGGACCCGGACGGAGACCGAAAAAGTTTAATGGCAAAAGTTACGCTAGCGTGTATTCGAGGCCGAGCGTACACTGCGGCGGGAGGCGATGCATGTCTGCCGAGCACGTTTGCGACGGAGTCATGGACTGTCCTTGGGGTCAGGACGAAAGAAATTGCCGTGAGTCATTTTCATCACCCTCTTTTCTATACGAGATTAGAACCATCGATTCTTACGTGGGCGATGAAGTTGTACAGACTTTGTCCCGATCATAATTTTTCCTGCACCATCTCCCCTAAGTTTGATTTTCCAGATAGCCGATTTATCATCGAGATTACCGATCTGTCGAGCTCTCACGTACGGCGGACTTTCTCCTGGCAACGTACTTGCTCGCGGGGACAATGCGGATGTTCCTAACCATTTTTCTTTTGAGTCATCGATGACGCAACATTTCGAGATTGCTCGGCGAATTTGTTCAGAATTTTTGCATCGAGTTTTGTAGCCAAAAGAATGCTTTACAAGTCCACTGTACGTGAAGGTTTACAGAATGGGGGATAATTAATCTGGTGTCGTAATTTAACTTACGGGAGGATAAAAATTGAAGCTATGTGTAATCATTGTCAACGTCTCAGTAAGACTGAGCGACAGAAACGGAGACATCGCTAAGGGACGTCTGCAAGTTTACCATGCGGAGAACGGCAGCTTCATTCCGGCTTGCATAGCCAACTGGGAGCCCACATCTGCCCAGGCAATTTGTAGTCTTCTCGGATACAAGTGAGTAGAATATTTTACCGGCCAGTTGCTCTGCCCCCCCCCCCCTCCCTACGCCGAACATTTTTGTCGATTTCTATCGCTGCAACCGCGTAAAAACGGATATCGGCGATGAGCCATGCCTAAAATCACCGGAGTTTTATAAGTTAAGAAGCAAAGTGCCTCGAGCATACCGATATTGTGCAGTACACGGTATGCTCACCATTGACTGGCGCCCTTCCTCGCGAGTGCACCGATATCGCCCCTTTTCGGCTGGGAAACTCTCTCATAGCTAGTATCTTGACGATAATCCGATATCGCGGATCTCCGAAAAACTCCATCACGGTTCAGACCCGGGACGGGCCGGGTATATAGGGTAGAGCGGGGCAAAATGGGGTAACGAGGAAAAACGGGGTTTTTGGACAAAACTAAATTTTCCAATCATTTTTGGATCGGACAAGGTGGCAAAACGGGGCAGAAAAGCCTGATGCATCGATGGGGCGAATTCGGGCATCCAAAAATACCGAGGGTGTATAGCAATCTCACGGTGGTCGGGCACGTCTCTGGAGAAAAACCTTTCAGGCTCGACCATCGACAATTTCGTTCCCTATACACTACTCGTCCCGAGGTGAACGTGCGTTAAAGAATGGAACCCCCAAAGTTCAACATACCCCAAGTCTTCGATATGCATGATTTTTCTTCATCCACGTTCCAGTCTGGTGAATTCATCAAACTTGTCGATGAAAAACAACATCAACACAGTGATAGACCCGAAAATCGACACCTCGGAGAGCTGGAGGCTGGCGCAGAAGGGACAGGGAAACTTGCTGAAGGAACTGCAGGAGTGCACTGATCAGAACGACTATCGGACCGTCGAGTTGAGCTGCTCGGAATATGGTTGGAATTTAATTTTTGGTATTTTCACTTAGGGTAAAAGTGGTGAATATGGTCCGGTCCATATGTAATTGATTTACGTGTTAATCGAGGTGGGCCATTTCACCACTTTTACCCGAAATTCCTTCGCGTGACTCTTCGCAACTTTGCTGACGACGTTTTGTTCTTTCTTCAGCGTGTGGGCGAAGACGCCACGTCTACGGAAACGCGAGAGCGCGCCCGAGAATCGTTGGTGGTGTCGAGGCAGCCCCCGGCGATTGGCCCTTTCTCGCCGCTCTGCTCGGTGGTCCGGAGCAAGTTTTTTACTGCGCCGGAGTTCTCATAGCGGATCAGTGGGTTCTCACGGCTTCGCACTGCGTTGGAAAGTGAGTTTGGTCCCGTAAATTCACACATTTTTTCGACGTTTCTGCGAGTTTCGCCCAATGACGATGGTTCAATGTTATCAAGTTTTGGTAGTTTCAGCCACTCGAACATTTCCGACTGGACGATACAGTTGGGCATCACTCGACGGCACGCTCACAACTACCTCGGAGAGAAGCTCAAAGTCAAGCGGGTCGTGCCTCATCCCAATTACAACTTGGGTGTAGCGCATGACAACGACGTGGCGCTTTTCCAGCTCGAGGAGCGCGTTCGTTTTCACGATCATCTGAGGCCCGTTTGTCTCCCCAAGCCGGAAACGGACTTGACGCCTGGGACCTTCTGCACCGTTATTGGATGGGGCAAGAAAGAGGACACTGACGGTAAAGCCGATCATCAAAATTTTGGGGTTTTGGGATTTTTCTTTATTCCTTACGACTGTTGAGTCACAGCCGAACTTTGATCACAGATTCGGAGTACGAGCCAGCTGTCAACGAAGTCAAGGTCCCCGTGCTCGAGAGGGAACTTTGCAATCTGTGGCTCGAGCACAGGGATCTGAACGTGACAGATGGCATGATATGCGCCGGTTATCCGGAGGGCAAAAAAGACGCGTGTCAGGTAATTTGTCTTATCGCGACCTACAAAAAGCGCGCTTAGCCGACAACCGAACCTCTGACCTTTGAACTTTCCGCAGGGTGACTCCGGTGGTCCGTTACTCTGCCAGGACGAGAATGACAAAGAGAGATGGTTCGTTGGTGGTATCGTCAGCTGGGGAATAAAATGCGCTCATCCAAAGTTACCGGGCGTTTACGCCTACGTCCCAAAGTACGTACCTTGGATTCGCAAAGAGATGGGAAAATATTCGGAACGCGAAAAAGGGTAACATAAGAAGAGCGCGGCTAACGGGGCCGTCAAAAAGAAGTCCGTAGGTAAGGAATTCACAAAGAGGCTCGACGAGTGGATGAAAAAGATGCGGGTGGGCAGTTAACGAGGCTGAAGCAAAGGGACGGCCTCCGAAACATCAAACAACGCAAGTCGATAGTTAGCAACGAAAATCCGCGTAGATTTATTTCTGTTGTTCTCTTGGATCAGAGCACGGTTCATGGTTCTCGTATAAAATTCGCACTGGAATAATAACAAAAAGAAAAAAAAACAAGAAGTTTCTCAAGAAAGAAGATGTCGAGGTTCATCTACACAAAGAACAAAACGACGGAAAAGATGGTCGTCGGAGGGTGAAGATTTTTTATACGGTGATACACTTTTTTTTATTTCTCTTATTTTAAAGGCCAAATTAGGTATGTAGTGTCATTAGGATCCAAATACTATCTTATGTGCGGTGTGCTTAGGATTAAGGAAAAAAACATACATACGATGGAAGACTACCCGGGCGGATTAAGAACCAACAAGAAAGAAAAATATAATAAAGTACATAAGCCTAGCGAGAAGAAAGTGCGGAATGAGAGGATTAGTTCTTTCAATGGGATATTCCGCGATGATAATGAAATACTTGGAAACATAGTAAGATATATTTAATTGTACCAGAGAAGGAGAAAAAAAAATGTCATAAACGCGCAACTATCGAGGGTTCGGCGCGTACTAACTATAGTAAAGTTCAGATAATATGCGAGCGATGAGCGGCCGCGGTATTATTTTCTATGAAGTTGAGTAATAAGGTGAATACGCAGCAGACACTTTTGGTAACTAAAAAAACAAAGATAAAACCCAAACATATGGATTTGGGAAGAAAAGAATAAAAATAACAAAAAAACGCGCGCATGTGATGCGACAAAAAAAAAACATTTTTTAACGTCGTGGGGATAAATAACGACTGCGGGCCACCAAGTGGCCGAATCGATTTTTTGGGTGTATAGTTGAGGGCAGACGACAATAATGATCGTACATAAATTGTAAACAAATTTTTTCACAGAGGATGGACGAACGACGAATTTAACTTTCTTGAAACAATCGCCGATCAACTTGGCGGTCACGAAAAACACGGTACACGAGACAATAAATTATCCCTGTGGTTGGGGTTCATCACCTTCCAACTGTACACCCGTTATAGTTGATATATATATGATAACGCATGTGATGCGACAGAGTAAATTAAAGTAATATAATTGTCTATCGTGTATTTTACGATATGCATATTGTACATTAAGAGAATAGTAAGAAACATAATAACGATGGCGAGGGAGAGGGGGATGAAAATATTCCTGCAAAAGTAGCTTTAAGCATCGAACTGTGAGTATAGGCTTACCACATTATCCATATTGCGATATGTATGCTGTAAATACAGAGTTGATATACATCCGTAAGCTTTAAATGGTTGGGTCGAAAAAAACTTTCGAAGAATTGTCCAGGCGATTCTATCGAAAAATTGTTTTTCGGCTCAAGCATACTATTAGAGTCAGCTTGGTAAATTGTAGTTGACCGTAGAGTAGGTTGTTGTACTATTATTAAAATATACACTAATTATTAATCGATTAGATTAGTGAAAAAAAAAAAAACGTTGACTGAATTCTAGGGATAATCTACTGCACCAGCACTTTTTTGATTCGCACTCTAAACAAAGGAAATTTTATGAAATAGTTTTTAAACGAATATACTTTATACAAGAAAATTGTTTATAAAAGCCTTACTAACTGACTTGGAGTATTTTGAGATATAAGACGACTAGCGGTATTGTTGGTAATAACTGCAACAAACGATGTATTTTTTGTTTTGTTTTCATTAATACCTCCTGATATTTGAAAGTTTAAAAACGAACTGTACATTCTTGTTCTTCGATTGTGTAAATTTAAAAAATCATTTAGTTTAGCAACGGGAATTCTTTTTTCTGCTGACAATAATTGACCGAAATGCGTGACAATAAACGTCTTCCTTAGTATCCAGACAACACATAGTTGTAAAGAAAAAAAATGAAACTTAATAATAACCGACAATACTGTGTGAGCAGACAATAAATATTGTTAGGTAATGTTCCAAGATGGACAATAAAAACTACCATTAAGATATAGCGTAAGGATTAATATTTATGTGCCTAGATATTAACGTCGTTCTTAAAGTAAGAGTATGTCATTTTATTAATGAAAATGAAGATGAGGTTTAGAGATGGGTGAGTTTTAAAGCCAATTTGCTCTCGGAGGTAACAGGAATGAATTAATGAGTTCACAGACTTGTCGTAACATTCAGAATATTTTATTTTCTGCTGCAACGTCTTCTGACGATCATCGGTGAAAAAAAATATAGAAAAAAAATAGACAATCAAATAGGCAGACTTGCGGACTTGAGAGACTCAAATAAGCCATAGTTTCGAGAGCTACGCTCTCCGAGAGTAAGATGGAAAATATATATGAAGCGTATGCTTTATATTCATCAAAGTATATAACATAGCGTAACTGATGTATCGTAAGGAGAAAAAAATAGTTAATGGACTAGAGTAATTGCGAGTCGCAAATTAATCGATAAATAATTGCTAAATTAGTGTAAGATATATATTTTCCATGGATTCAGGAGGTGTCGCAATTCTGTTCGTTCGTGAATATTGGTGCTGCATTAGAAAGGAAAAAACCTTGAGAACGTGTTGAATGTCTAATAAGAGAAAATCGTTATGTGATGTCGTGAGTCGTTGATCGGTGATAAGAGAAAGTGAATTCAATAAGATATAAATGAACGTTGAAATTTATGATTGAACGAACACATTGGCTCTTTCGCGAAAGCTTAATTACGATAGAAAACAAATTTGAATCGATGGAAAGAAAATATATATATACAAATCGAATCTCGTGCGACAATATAAAACATGTAGCGCTTATACACAGATGTACCGAAGAATGAGAGTTATTTTAATAGGTGCGGGCACCGTACATCATCAGACAGATTCGTCGATGATCTCAATTTGTAAGCCTTTTTGGAGGAGATTTTTAACGGGAGATATATGAGTCAATAACAATGTAGTCAATGTAAATTCGTAGCCACTTAATGAATTCGTTGTAACTAATAGCGTGTAAAAGAAAAGAAAAAGAAAAGTAAAAATATTTCGGAGTTAGTGATGTCATCACGCGTACTCTCGCTTAAGTATATAAAACGAAATACTGCGCACAAACTACACAGGTCTGTGAAGGTGGACACTATTTTCATGGATAAAGAAAAAATAAATAAAAAGAAACAATGAAAATTGCATAACTACTCCTGTCAAGTCAATGTCGAAGATCAGTCAAATACTATATTGTATACATTAGATCATTCAGGCAAGATAATGTAGCCTCGTATAGGCTTAATTGGATAATAAGAGACATCTAAGATACACGTACACGCGTTGTGCACATATACATGCGTACTCACTTTGAAAAAAATAGATAGGATAGAATAGACAGATATATTATTTGTAAGTAAATATATATATAATAACAGTATATGTTATTACGTAAGAAAAATCGTGGAGAGTCTTCATTGACCTCTATTACAATCGTTATTGAGCTTGCTAAAACTTACGAGTTTCTATAAAAAAAAAAAAGCTACAGCGAATCATATACACACTATTTCTCACAGTGGCTTGTTCACGAGCCTTAACAATGTCAGAGACGTGTCTCAAAACTGAAGAAAAATCGATACTTGGCACACTTTAAGAAAAACAAACATAGATTTTAGAATTTATTAGTCAAAGGCTCCGCGGCCTGATATAGTCTTGCGAACTATATTGTACGCCTCAGAGAAATTGGTACAGCTTCAGAGGGGGTCTGTAATGTTGTAGTGCAATTCATGTCGTGTCTCGTAGTAGACAAATAATGTTTTATTTAGCGCTCGAAGCTGCGATGATCCAAATCAAATTTTCAGAACGATTGTTCGTTGTCCTAATCTCTCGTTATATGATGTGTTAAGTTCAGTTTGCAGCTAAATAGTGACCTGCTGACATTTTTATTTAAAATTAAAATTATGTAAATTAAATTGACATTTAATTCCTGTCCATTTTGATTTTTTTTTAACTTTTTACCGATGTCATAGAAAGCTTCATTGTATTCGACATGCTTACGCGTCATTATATGTACTTCCGCAGTTTTTAATGTCAGCGAAATTTGTAAGAGAATCAGTGAAGGGAGTCTTAAATGTGATTGCTTGGTGTGCAGTGCACAAATCCTAATTTTACAATCAATGGTCGATATTTTCGATATGCAAAAGATAAACGCGCAGATGTTCGAATATATTGTAGACCGTAGGATGACAAGTAGACTAGGAAATAGGATAACGTGATCCTTAAAAAATAAAAGCTGTTGAATAGCGGTGAAAAATAACGACTCCGATTCTGTCATCCTACACACATCCACTTTTACACATCCACTTCTACGCGAACTAGTGTGAAACGAAAACAACAACAAATACATAGCAGTATGTAGAGAATAATGGACTAGATGGAGTAAAGTAATGTTTGTATGTTGGATATATTTAGTGTTCGATATGTAGGTACGTTCATAATTTAATGTGTCGCTGTGATGGGTACACTACTGGCTTAGACAACAAATAAAAGAAGAAACTGAAATGATGTATTGCTAGATCATAGTGATGCTAAACTACTATTGTAAGTGTGATAAAAAAGACAGTCGTTGCTGCCAATCGCGTAGACGTGCGTACGTGGCTTCTCTATTCGTCGAGTCTTATACTAATTGACAAAACATATGAGGTATTCCATCCGGTTTCGAACGATCAAAAACTTGTGTACACCCAAAAAAATTGAAATTTTGTGAAATTATGTAATTATATAAAAAGGATTGATCTACATTTTTTCAGAAGTTTCGGATCGCATTTTTTTGAGTTTTCCGAAATTTCCAAATTTTCTAAGAATCGTTATATCTTGAAAGCATACGATTACACTGAAAAATGTTCGAAGCAAAAAAGTTGCAGTTTTAGGTGGACTTTGAATTTTTTTTTATTTTCCTAGATGAAAAAATGACCATTTTTATCAGAAATATAAGAAAATATTTTGTTCGGTCGGTATGTCACTTTCGATTTATCTAATAAAATGCCAGAAAATACTCTGAAGCGTGTACAGAAGATACATTTTTTATGGCTCGTTTACTTGTTCGGAAGCTATGCTTCGTTTTATTATTATTGTTTTTTTTTTTTTTTTACATAAATCAAGTATTATGTATATATAATAATTATGGATATAATAATTAATCATAAATTAATTTTGAACAATGCACTCCAGAAACCACAAAGAAAATTCCAAGGAAGCACGGCTTCTCTGCTTGGCTTACGCCATGTAAACTAGTGTGAACAAAATCTAAACACGATGAGAACTACGGTAGTATTTTGACATGGATGGAGAATGTTGACGAACTCAAGGATGTAGGGGGCATTGGACGGAGAACGTTATTCTGTATGCACCGATAATCTTCCGATACGGTTCTATTTTACCGGTAATTTACGATTAAGCTCCAACACATTATTACATTAAATATTAAAATTGAGAGAGAAAAATTTGGGAGGCTATAATTTTCCATAATAAATGATTTTTCTTAAAAAAATAAAATAAGAACGATAATAATAAAACGAAGCATAGCTTCCGAACAGGTATTCGAGCCATCGAAAAAAACAGCATTTACTGTACATACTTGAGAGTATTCTGGAATTTTTTTAGATAAATCGAAAGTGACATACCGACCGAACAAAATTATTTTCGTATATTTTTGAAAAAAATTGTCATTTTTTCAACTCGGAAAGTTCAAAAAAGATGTTTTTTTCAGTTTACCTAAAACTGCAACTTTTTTGCCTCGTCCATTTTTCTGTGTAATTGTATGCTTTCAAGATATAACGATTCTTAGAAAATTTGGAAATTTCGGGCAACTCAAAAAAATGCGATCCGAAAATTCTGAAAAAATGTACATCAATTCTTTTTATATAATTACATAATTTGACAAAATTTCATTTTTGTTGGGTCACGACTTTTGACCGGTCGAAACCGTATGGAATGCCTCATACATTCCTTCGTTTTCGTCAATTGTGTAGAATACTGTCAAGATTCGAAATAATCGAAAAAGTTGCAAGATTCAATCGAAAGGATTTTACTTACTGTTAAATTTTGCTTCAACTTTTCTATGTACGATACAAAAAAAAAACCCAAGGGAGTCACCTCCTGAATGATTTGGTAGTGCGTCGACGCTTGCACTGCCTTTCCCTTAGTTACGATAAACCTCAAGCGAAAGCTATAAGAAAATGCTGTTGCATTAATTGTGCTGTAAACTATCATAAAAAACAAATAATTTTAACGACCACGCTACGACGTTGGTCGAAACCCACTCTTGCGGGTCGAGAGTTAGAGAAGTTAACGTACCGTATAGCACTAAAAATGAAAAAAAAAAGAAACAAAATGACAAAAGAAAAAAAATTATAGCGTTGATACGCTTTTACACCGATGATGATAAAATGCGAAATCGAGACTTGCTGAGCACAGAACTGGATGATGTTAAAATTCGCGTATACTTTTGCAGATTGTTACCAGTTCGCATTGCGGCTTTTTAGTACCTTGCAATAATTCAATTTTTCACGAGACATATCCGACACATATCGGTGAATCCAGAAATTTCAGACATAAAACCAAATTCTCGTACACATTTTTTTTCGAATAATCTGCACCTTCAATCAGATCGAGTGAAAAATCTGCAAGAATATACGACGGAATTAACCAAAGAGTATTAAAATAGTGAACGATGTAGCAGTTTGTGAGGTGGTAGAAACGTCTCAGATTGGTACAAAATCTTTACTAAGAGATCTATGAAGAATACTATATATTATATTAATTGTGTACTGTGTAAGAGAACAGAAGAAGAAAAAACATTATATATGCATACAAGACAAAAAAAATATATAAGATGAATATTGATATATCATATATTTATGGAAAATGCGTGTTGGCAAATAAATTATGTATTGACAATGTATTCCCAGTTATTAATAATTCGACCGTCCGACCGGATGAAAAAAAATCTCTTCCCACTAAAAAACTCACTATTCAATAATCCAAGTGATATAGCCTTGCAAGGCACTTGATGAATTTCGGTGCTGTCGATAATATAGGAATTTTAAAAAAATTGAAAATAAAAATAAAACGACCTTTTCACTATTTGGAAGTTGCAACCCGCTGCCGAAGACAGTCGGTACAGTAGAAATCGCTTCGGATCAGACGCGTTACCATCATGGGATATTCGACTAGCGCGATTATTTCCGGATTGCCTATCTATCGACGTTCGGTTCTCCGAGGACTTACCATCAGTAGCAAACTGGACCGACAGCATTCGTCCTGTCCTCAAGAGGATGACTGTGTGAGAGTCTCAGGAATCATCCACAAGGGCTTCTTTATCCCCCCAATAAAACTGGTGGCTTATCATGGCACATTAGCTACCAAGGATTTAGCAAATATAAATGGGATTGTGATGATCCTCACCTTATAATACGCAAGCAGATCGTTCCAGGACTCAAGTCCGGAGAAGCATAATATATAAATGAATAAGAATCTAAAAAAAATGAAGAAAAAAAGAACAGAAAAAAAACAGCACCGACGATCCTTCTCCCAAGAGAGATGAATAGCCCTCCCATGTAATCCTCGAAGGAAGAGTGAATATTCTGTTTAGTCGTATCACGCTCCACTGTAAAAAGTCGTGTGTGCGTAGGATCCGTTTAATCCTTCAGGTGATTTTACACCATTTTGCCTCGTATCTGATGCGACATTAAACACCGAGAGATCAGGATTTTCTTCCTTTTTTCTGTATAAAGGGTTCCCATATAAAAGATCCCCGAGGGGGTTGAACCGGTGGGTGCCCCTGGGGATCGCAGGGCGCACCAGTGCACGACGGGATAGGATTTGGCAGCGATTTGAAATCTATCTGCGTGAAATCTCCCGTCTCTTCCAGCGACGAGTCTCATTCACCGTGAAAGTGTCACCGGAATTCAACGATCCAAAAATGTTCGGTACACTGAGAAAAAATTATACAGTAAATGCAACAATACTGACATTTTTTATCATGAAAAATAATTCCCGAGGGGAACATCTACATCTTATAGTTACGGCAGTGACAAAAAATCATGGTTGCAATCATAATTGTAGTTTAAGCAATATTCGTTATAGAAGGAAATACTATCATTTTTCTCAGTGTGGAGTGCAAATTTAAAAATAAGTCACCCCCTTAAGGTTCAAAACCCGAAGCTCGAATTCTCGCTGTCTGAGTCGATAAATAACGCTTTATTAAGCGAACTAATACCGTAGGCGAAAATTAAAGTGAGTGTCTATAACATCGTCAGTGGGTAACCGTACGGGACGGCCTCGCTTTCTAAAAGAGGACTCCTTAAATGAGTAAAACAGCGGCCAGACGGCAGAGGCACGCTGTGCTCTGCTGTTATTATTACTAATTAAAACAAACACGATTACAAGTTTCAACTTGAATTTATAATCAAGGGATTATCAGAGGCGTGCAGCACACCCCCCGCGTTCGTTCTTTCGTTCAATTAACGCTTCCAGCGTTAATGAACGAACGTATGATTTACATTGCATTTTCTTAATAGGCACGCAAAATACCGCGGCCGATAACGAGTCTTCTTTCCTACATTCTCCGTAACTGTTAGTATTTCGTTAGAAACAAAATTAGATTTTCACGGGTCCATCCATTGACATCGAGAACGCAATTTACTGTTTTCCCAAAATCTCAACACACTTTTTATTATTATACTTTTTTGAATATTGTAAAAATTGAAATATCCGTATCCCTTTTTTATGCTTCGGATATCTGCAAGAGATTATATTTTATATATTTTCTCTTGCGAGAATTCTCAAAGCGATCATACTCCGTCAATGTATTGCCCAAGCATTTATTGACTATGGAGTACGAAACCGAAAAGTAATACGCATCTTTTGCGAGAATTAAAGAATGTGTCATTTCCTATGCTCTTATATTGACGTTCGGGTACACTTTCGTTTGTCCGAAATAACCTGGCTTGGCGCCATCGAGCAGCGAAAGCCGCTAGTTGATGGCCCAATGTTGGCTTCACATTGGCAAACCGATGATTGGCGGATCGATATTCGCCTGAACATTAATCTAAAATCAGCAGACCAATGGTTCGTCAGTCCATGCATCAACGGACCAACGATTCGCGAATCGATCTTCGGCTAACCATTGGCCTAATATCGGCAAACTAATGGTTGGTGAATTCATGCTCGGCCTACCATTGGCCTCAAATCGACAAAGCAACTTTTGGCGAGCCAATACTCGGTCGAACATTGGCCTCAAATCGATAAAACTATGATGGCAAACCAATATTTGGCCGAACATTGGCCGCAGGTTGGGATATTAATATCGTTACGTTGATCGGCCGTTTTCGTTCAATCGGCAAAACCTCTATGGTTATTTATGCTTTGTTAAGGTGAATGTACACATTACTTAATATCGATTTCTTTTTCGGAAGAACAAAAATTCGCTTGCGGGCTGCCAATGGAAAAAAAATGTATTTAATTTCTTCATTCAATTTTTACAATTCCATATGACATGGAAACTTTTTGAAAGTTATAGTTCCAATACCGTATGGAATGTTAAGAATTGAAATAAAATTTATTTTGTTTGGTAGCCCGCAAGCAATTTTTACTTGAGCCATTGATTTTTTTTTTAGTGCAGTCTCGAAGAAAATACACAAACCGATTTTTTACCGACCGAGCGCGAGGACGTAACGCGACCGTTTACGTGCGACTAGCGAATCCTCATCGAACCTCTTGGTGACTCTGCCCGTCCTGCGATGATTATTCTAATCCCATGGGAATAGCGAACCTAACCAATGTTCCGCCGAACGAGCGTATTATCGATCGGTAACCGAGACCGATCGATTCTCATCCCCCCGTACTGCAATATCGACGTTTGAGGCACCCGCTGGGTCTGAGAGATCCGCTTATAGCCCGCCCGAGGATTATACAAGCGCGTGGTCGTACATTAAGCATATTTACACGGAGCCCCCGAAACAACCCTCGTAGACCTCTGCGTGCCGCGCACGTGTCCACTATGAGACGTTTCACGAATCAAACTCCGCCACATTTCTCTTTTATTCTATCGACATGATTTTTAAAAAGTAAATATAAATTTAAAAATAATCTATGGACCTAATTTCTAAAAAGTAAGTTAAAATATTAAAATGTCCTATCGACATAATAAAAAAAGTAAATAGCAATAATTTAAAAAATGAACAAAAACTGCAATTTAATTTTTTGGAGCCACTCCCCGTGGCCCGCGGAGCTCATTCGTCATAAGTCAAGATCTTATTCATCATTTCACCTCTTTTCCTTTCATTCTCCAATTTCTTTTTTCCATCTCTTCTTTTTTAATCATCTCTCGGCAAAAATTGTAATTAGTGTCCAGAGGGAACGCGAGGACTCTTTCCATCCCCACCTCTCCGAGTTCCGGAGTAATTAGCGCTCGACGAAAAGAGCAGCGAAAAGTTTGGTATCCTCTCGCAAGCTTGACGTCGGTGGGAGGCAGCAGGATCGGGGGACGAGGCGTGTTTCTTTAATTACGAAGTTGTTATCACGCGAGGCGGTTTCTCTGTCGGCTCTGCTGGCGGGAATCCTCCCATCAGCTATATACATATACATATATATGTATATACGATATATATATATAGCTGTATTACGCTGCTGGTGCACAACGAAATTAACAACGCGAACTCTCGCTCGCGCGCGCGCTCGGCGTACTGTGCAGAGAGTTGAAACAGGCACGGGTAACGCGGTGGTGAGCATGTTTTATTAATTTATCGCCGAGAGTATATTACGAACTGTGCCCGCGCTGTGTGTTGCCCGATGAGAAATCAGTGAGGGAGATAAACGTATAAACATATATACATGGTAGTTAGGTCGACGAGAAAAGAAGCGGTGCCCAGAGGGGGGAGGGGAGGGGGTGGTAAGGACGAAGCCTGGGACGCTTGTTGCTCCTTGTAATTACTTCGTAATTAAAAACCCGTGCCGCATAACGCTGCGGTACTCCGCTTTTCCGCTCCAAGTTTCGAGCGGATTAACGTCTCCTCGCTGTTTCGCTTCGGGACGGCGTTTGGCGTGCACTTGCTCACGACGGTGGAGCGTTACACTATGCGAGAGCGATGACTGTGCGCGGGAAAAACTTCATTTCGCATCGCGATTCCGGCTAATCGGGTTAGGGGACGGGGGAGGACGAGGGAAATCGAGAAGCGAAACGAAGAAGGGATGAAACGGGCCCGAGCCCTCTCCCGCCTCGGCGAAACTTATTCGAGCCTTCACGAGCTAAGCCGTATTAATGTGCCGAAGGTGCAAATAGCCACGAGCACCTGCATCTGCGTGACAGAGGCGACGGTATTATAGGCACCCCCTATTTCAAAATTCATCCCTCACTTTGTCGCGCGCTCAGCCGATTTAAGGTATCGCTTCAGGCGGAACTTACATGTACTGTAGCGAGAAAGACGATTCAATTTTGTGTATTGACTTGTCGGAGCGGATGACCCTTTCAGAACGGTTCTATCATTCCCTTTCTTGCACGGAGATCCCTAACGAGTAATTTTATTAGAATAATATTTATTAGAATTCATATTTTTAATAGAATTAAAGATAATCTATATAATTTGTTAGAATGAAATAGTTTATTTCGTATCCAAGGGCAAAAAACCCTTATAATAATGATTATTATTAATAGAGTTTGAGGAGGTTACATTTTTTAAAAACTAAATTGCAAAGGGGCAAATAGCCACGAGCACCTGCATCCGCGTGACAGAAGTAATAGTATTAAAGGAACCCACTATTTAAAAATTCATCCCTCACTTGGTCGCGTTTTCAGACGATTTAGGGTATCGCTTTTCGGGCAGAACTTGCATGTAAGGGAGACTGGGGCAAAATGGCACAGCGGCGAAAAACGGGATAATGAGACAATACGCAATTTTCCAATAACTTTTGGATGGTGGCGATGGTGATACGTGGGGCAAAACGGAGTTGAAAATCCGAATTTATCGTTGGGACAAAATGGGGCATCCAAAAATTATTGGAAAATTGAGTTTTGCACTCACTGAGAAAGACGATTCAATTTTCTGTATTGATATATCGGAGCGGATGCCCGTTTCAGAACGCTTGTATCATTCCCATTCTTGCGCGGAGATCACTAACTAACGAGTTATTTTATTGGAATGGAAGAAGAATGAAATAATTGTTTATTTCGTGTCCAAAGGCAAAAAACCCTTACAATAATGATCATTATTAATAGAGTTTGGGGAGGTCACATTTTTTTTTGTGTCGCAGGAATTGATGAATGGGGGAGAAAAAACAAACAAAACAAACGAGATAGCGAAAATAATTACGCGCTCTGCGGGGAAGCCTTTTTGTACGCTCCGTCCACTGTTTGCAGCCCCTTAAGGCCGTTGATATCCCGCTACCAAAGCTAACTAATTGTTTTAACTATAACGGACGGGGATAACGACTTTTAGTTAGACGCGACCAATATCCGGGTCCGGGGGATGGATAGATAAGCTCGTTATCCGGTACGATCGAGTTTGCGGCGAAAGGGTGACGGTTTAGGTATAGTAGTCCGCGGAGGGTGGTCGAGAGAGATACACTTGATTACCGTTCTATTGGCAGAACCACTCAAATTCATCCGTTCCCGTATTTCTTTCACCCCTACGATAGTATCGCCCGGGGACGACTCGCGCTACGGAGGGCACGGAGATCTCGAAGGATCTTCATGGCGCCCGCATGTCTCTTCACCGCGACGATTTATCGTACAACCACAATAGCTGTTCCATAAATAAATAAATAGATTCGCGAACTCGAAATGTTTTGGAAACAGAATTATTTCGAAGCTTTCGTCGATGATGCAGGTGATGAATAATTCATCGCTGTCTCGAGGATTGAGAGAGGGAGGATGGAAATAAAAAGGTGCTAGTGAATGTAAAAAAGCAAGATTTGCTTTTGCGTTGGACAATTGTTTCCCTGTGACGTCACTTGAGATGGAAAACTGGGATTTTTCGGATCGGCAGAAGTGACGTTCACTTCCGGTCTAAAATGGATATTTTCAAACCGGAAGCGGAGTATTTCCGGCATGATGTCACTTCCGGTAGAAAAATAAGAATTCAAACCGGAGGTGATATTTTTCTCTATGACGTCATATCCGGTTAAAAACGGAGATTTTCAAACCGGAAATGACGTTTTCCCGCATAAAGTCATTTCCGGTCCAAAATCGATATTTTCAAGCCAGAAGTGACACATTTCCTGTATGATGTCACTTCCGGTAGAAAAATAAGAATTCAAACCGGAGGTGATACTTTTCTCTATGACGTCATATCCGGTTAAAAACTGAGATTTTCAAACCGGAAATGACGTTTTCCTGCATGAAGCCATTTCCGGTCGAAAATCGATATTTTCAAACCGGAATTGACATATTTCCTGAATGACATAATTTCCGGTGAAAAAAGGCGATTTTTCAAACACAAAGTGACGTTTTGCTTTATGACGTCACTTCCAGTGGGAGGCAGACGAAGAACACGTGCTCTTCGTATGCGTTGTTGCTACTCCGTGCAAAATAATTGCATGATGTGCTCCCGCAGTTTTCGAATGTGGCGAGAGGCATCGAAACTCGTTATTAGTTTTTTTTTTCCTCAGTTAGTTAATTCTCCGTTTTTTTTCTGGACCGAAGCTCCCGCGGCATCAGCGTGCGAACGTGAAAACGATAAATCAGGCACAGTTTCGGTTATTCGGGTGCAAAGGCCCTTCGGTCCTTAGTTTTCTGTTTCTCTTATTATCCTTCTTCCCTCACGAATCGCGGGGTTCCCTCTTGAAACAAACGTGTAATTTAACGGTGGCCGAAACGCGAAATCGTGGCCGGCCCCCGTAACTACCCGCGAAGGGTAATGGGTCGACGAAGGAACGGGGAACGGAGCGTCTGCGAGGCTTCGGCTCCCGGACTGAGATCATGATGGGTTATACTTTGGTAGGCGGGTAGGACTACCGTTTAACCGGCAATTAAGCCGCGCTCCGCCCACGATAACACTTGTTTTCTATTTCTGCGTCTCACTACCTTCGGTTCTAAGTGGATGAGGAAACACGGGGCGAAGGATCGCGGAAGCAATCCACGACAAAATAGCAACCAAATGAGCCAACTGTTTCATCTTTTTTTTTCGTTCAGTTCTTCAAGTTACAAAATTTTTATATTTCAATATTATTGATATTAAAATAACTATGCATGATATACTATATTCTAGTATATTGTAATATTAATAATTAATATTATAATACACTATAAATAAATAAATGAAATGTGTCAATAAAAAATATTTTATTAGTATTGTATCACGGTTGATATTAAATATTTTTGTATATTAATATTTTAATTGGTTCCGATACCAAACGATAATGCACCCTCTCGGCAACCCTCTTCGACCACATATCAGCTATAATGTCCAAGCCGGTCAAGAATCTCCAACCCCCGTAGTCTCTGCCGTCCCGCATCAGGAGAGTTATTTCTACTCTCTTGATATACGTCTAAGGCGCTCTACTTATTTCTTTTTTTTTGTTTCCTTCGCCAGAGCAAAACTGCTCTCGTGAGATAGAAACGAATATAACCGGGGGAAGGCTCTCTTCGCGCGCGCGAGAGGATAGTCTATAGGTTCCGCGCACGTAATTCCCGAGTGAGTTTCGACCCCCTCCCGGCTCCCGGTGGGACGCCATCTTATTTATTGTTTTAATTATATCAGAATATATCGTTAGAAGCTGCGTCAGGATGCGCTCACCGCGCGCGCCGCCAAATACGTGAGATTTATGGTGGCGAAAACTACGAAACGTCGAGAGGAAGATGCCTCTCTTCCTCTCCACCGTGCAATCCGCGAACTTCCTTCAACCCCCCTCAACCCCCTCATACGTTGCACTATTTTTGTTATTTTTGTTTTTATTTTTTCAAAAAATATTCTTATTTTACCTTTTTTTTTATGTATCAGACCTTAATATTCTATTTTTTTGCTCCCGAGGCTCCGATCACAGAGGTTGTGTTGACGCGCGTAATATGTTGCCTCGCATACTGAATGAATTATCAATTTATTAACGGCGACGCGGGCGCGATGAGGAGATCGTATGCGATCTTGTCCCGGTGTATGCGTTATAGTTATAATACTTGAAGAAGAGGGGAGGATCCGAACGACCCCCTGCCCGGAGATCTCGATCGCCCGGGCACGCGATGCCAAAGCGGTTTCGTTTACAGGAGAAGCGAGAAAGAAACTTTGGTTCAACGTGATACGCACTCGATGCACGAGATCAAAATTTGCTTCTCCTTGCATCCTTTATATAGATAACCGAGTACACTGAATGGGAACGAACGAATATTCGGCCGAGATTGGGAGGGGTGAAAAAAATTTAATTCCACACTCTTCCGCGAGACTCGTCAAATCGACCATCAGCAGCATTTAAGAGGACGAAGAAGTGCCCGACGATCTGGCATTGTTGTCGGTAAACTTCACCGTGGGGCTTCGATGTAAGCGATGGAAAATAGTAGATATTAGGGCAGAGAGTGTGCGGGACACTCGAAAATTTGCCTAACTAATTGGCAATGGTTCGCCAGTTGGTAGAACCGCGGGGGACATTCGTACCGGAGGGATCACCGAATTGTCAGTCGCGAGAGAAAAACCTTCACGAATAAATTCATAATTTTTTTTTGTGATTAAATTTTCCGAACTTCGAACACGGCACTTCAGCTTCGTGATGGAGGAGCTCATGGTACGTCCCTCTTCCGAATGTATTTTATTTCTAGTAGTAGTAAATGTATTTATTGGCAATAATTACACGGTATGGATGCTGGTACATTTTGACGATTACATATTACATATATGCTGCCAATTGGCCATCGACCGAAGTCTTTCAGCCATTTTATTTCTATTTAAATAAGATTGCCACGCAAGAAGTGACGTTTTTTTCTATGCGTTTACATCCGGTTAACAACTGAGATTTAAAAACCGAAAATGACGTTTTCCGGCATAGCGTCACCCTGGTGACGTTATGCAGTTCCCGCAGTTTTGCTGTGGCGAGATGAATCGAAACTCGTTGTTTGTTTTGTTTTTTTTCCTCAGTTAGTTAATTGTCCGTTTTATTTTTATTGTTAATTTTTTAAATTGTGATTTAATTTTCCGAGCTTCAAACCCCGGCACTAGAGCTGCGATATGGAGGAGCTCACGATTCTTCTCTCTTCTGAATTTCTTTTATTTATTTTTATTTATTCTATTATTTTTCGTCGCTGCGATCGTCGGCGGCAGCGACGTAGTCAGGCGGCGTCTGGGCGCGCGCCCGCTGGTATGTCTGGCATTTTTGGCTGGCCGCTCACACACGCCGAGCTACAAATCGAGGTAGAGGAATTATTGTCCGGTGCCTCAGTTCCCTTTCTCCCCGAGGAAAACTTCCACTTCGATAAATTCACCCACGGATGAGAGGAGAGAAATAAAAATAAAAGATAAACAAAAAATAAAACGGCAGCGGCACAGAAAAATTCTTTGCTCGGAGGAGGGTTTCGTGTTTCAGGAAAATTTTGGGATATTGGCGAAGGATTTTTTTTTTTTTTTAGGTGGCTGCTTTGATTTTCTCTCGGCTTTCTCGTTCCTCTTAGCATATCCGAGCCGAGCTGGGACTAGAGCCGGGACAAGACTTTGGCTGTTGTGCACACGCGACCAACGGTGATCCCTATCTGCGCTTGATAAATTACTGTCCCTACTCGAAGCTCTTTCTCGACCACCTTTCGCCTCGCTCGATCTCGCTCTATGCATATCGTTCCCTCTTACTCGTTCTCGTACACCTTTTTTCCTCGCGTATCCACGGGCTCGTCCTCTTCTTCATCCCTCCACACACGCCCACACGGCGCTCACCCCCTTCTCTCAGCTCCTCTCCCGTTGTCCCGTAGCATCGGCGGCAGGAGCAGCTCGTGGACTTGTCGGTCCGACGCCCGGGCGCCAGGACGAACATCGTCGCGTCGCAACTGCTGCACCTTAATATTAATTTACCCCTCCATTGTACGTTTTTTATTACTCACATATTTTATAGATTTTTTTTTCCATTCATTATTTCCGTCTCGTACTCGACGCAGCATACAGCATTCAGTGGTCCAGCGTGAACTTCGAGTCTCCGCGGAGAGAAGTCGCTGGGCCCTTCGATCGTCGTTGAAATGTTATTGCTTTGCGGTTTGCTTATCGAGAAGTTGACTGACATTAATATTATTGATTAATAATATTATTAATATTAGTGTTATTATTAAACGTTGAAGTACGGGAAAGTTTTTACCCCCTGATGCCTTCTTTTAAGCACAAAAACAATACGGATGTTCGTCATAATTGTGTTTTTTTTTTTTTAAACAACTCTTCAAGGCATATCTGCGAATTTTTACAGATTTTTTAAAACACCATCTTGTTATGCCAATCGTTTGAGGGTCGCGACTTGCCAAATTCTAGGTACTTGTTGAATAAGAATTTCGAACGTGAAGGGCTAATATTATTATTAATATTATTAATATTAATATTAATGTGATTAATGTTCCGTGGTACATTTTTGGTCGTTCAATGAACCAGTGGCGCATTCTTCGTGAATTTGGAAAATACATTAAATTTGTCGAAGAATCGTTTTCACCGGTGGAAAAAGGGGCGAAGCAAAATTCTCGCAAGAGAAGTTCATAAATCATCGATGCTGGGGTTATGGAAATAAGAGAAGAAGTTTAGCCCCCTCCGGTTGCGGCAGCAGGTACCTGCTTCCCAAATTTTCTCCCGGTCAGGAATATAATTACCGAGAGACGAACCGTGGAATTTCTGAATATCTCAAAAATTTTGCCAAAGCACGATCTCCCGGAGTACGCAGAACGAATCGCACGGAGATGGAACCTCCTTACGGTCGTAGTTTATCCCGGAGGACCTAATAGCGGACTTTTACTCGCTGGGACTCGAACCACTCCTATTTCTCGCGCGACGACAAGGTACTTCGTAATAAAAGAAAAAATAAATAATATTCATTATTGATTCTTACAGATGCTCGACAATATGGAAAGTTTGTCCGAGCGAGGAGAATTCTCCTAGGACCAATCGCTAATGGATTTTTCTCGCTACTAAATTTTTCATACCGTGAAGGAAAAACGCCCTCACCGATCCCTCAGGAGGTACTCGGTGTATCAACGGGGAGTGGGCGAAGACGCAAACTTAAGATTCGGCAACAAAAGTTTTAAATAGGTACACCGAGAGAAGTATCTGATAGAAATTATTATAAATCTGGTAAAAAGCGACAGAACTTTCAAGTACATGGGAACTACAGCGACATCCTGGCAAACATTCGTATTAAACTTAACACATTGTGCTAGAAAATATGGTAATTTTCGCTATCGCAGATATTACTTGAATATCCCGGAATTAGCGGTAGAATGTAAGTTCATATTACTAGAAAACATAGTAATCGGTGGCTTTGTGATCGCGAACCGTTCATCAATCAATTAAAAAAAAAAATTTTACATGCATACAAAAATTTCATCGACTAAATTCTCGGTTTTGATCCACGAAATTCTTAGTTTTATCCACGAATTTTTTAGCTCGATGCGCACAATTTAGCCAGCCCGTCTTCTGGAAAAAAATTGCCATATGAGGTGGGTAAAAATTGCTATGGCCCCTGTGAAAATTTCGCATATCGCTAGTAGTGGCGCTGGTGTACCATGTTGCCTGGTTAAATTTACCATATGACATGGCAGTTTTTCCGAGATCTTTCTGTCAGTGTAAAAACTTTGATGCATCGTCTAAGAAATATCAGCGTTTCATGCTTTAAAATTATTGCTAAAAAGAAAAAAAAACATTTTACGTGAAAGAGGACCATATTTATCAATCGTCCTAGAACATTTCTGGACCAGTTAAAACGATTAGCCTCAATCGATTTGTCACGAAGTGCGTGATAAGTCAGACTCTTGTGCTCATTGCTGGAATTCTGTAAAATTAGCCTCTTGGGTAAAAATTTTAGAGTGTTACATCGGGGCCTGGCCAGAGCCCGGCCAGTGCCTAGCCAGACCTCTTCCGGTCCTCATCAGGGCCTGATGTAACGCTTCAAATTTTCTTACAAATTTTTTTAGGCTTGACAACAAATTGCCTCTTAACTTTGCGAAAGAGAAATACATCTGAAAGGCAATAGCGCGTTGGCAAGGGCACGCGAGACGCTGGCAGGACAACCGTCGAGAGGGAAGCCAGGATATATATGTTCCTTTGAGTAGTGCCGCGACAATGCTAATACGAAGTTATTAGGCACGGTGGCCCATGCTCGGTTTTGCACCCCGAGGCGTACGGAGCACGATGTCCCATGGCGAGGAAGCTGTGTCCCAGAGGGGTTCGAGAGAGACTCCCCCCGTCCGGATACAGACCGGGCCTGCACCACGCCTTGACAAGTATATCGTCGCGCCTCCGATATGCCGGTCGCTCGGATATAGTGTAAACTCCTATCAATAACAACGATAAGGACAGTTTGACAAATTTTTCGTCCCCACTGAATTCAACACTTCAGAGCATATCAACCCCTTCATCTATACGGTAAAAAAAAGAATTTGGACATTTAACGAAACATTTCTTGCTCGCAAACGACCACAATTCTTTTCCTCCGAACTTCCCAATTTTGGCAAATTTCAAAATTAATCATTGTTAGCATTAAAAATGCATCAATTTCACAGTAAAAATAAATTGGTAGTCGTGATAGTGGATTTATTGGCAATATGCCAGATGGTAAAATTTTTTCAACAAAGCATGACATAACGTAGATTGACGTACGAACACATACATACTTTGTCAACTGGCCATCGACCTAAGTACTTCAGCGAAAAAATAAATTATTTTTTGAATAAAAAAGAAATAATGAAAATAGTAAAATCAAGAAGAAAATAATTACGGACAGTTTCATCGTCGTTCGACTTAACCGACACGGATCGAGAGCCCGATGCAAAACGACGGTATTCTCCTGGCTCCGCACTCGAGCGCACGTGCTCCGGCCCGAGTACGTTGTAGAGGGGAAAACAGTCGTTGAGATTCCCGAGGCGTAAAATCGTTGACTTTGATCTATACAAAGCGAGAGTCGGGAAAGAAATAATAAATATGAAAAAAAAGAAAAAAAAGAGTCCCGATGGAGTCTACTGGTTGGGTGGATGTGTTCGCGTTTGACTCTCTCTCGAGCATTCATTGTTCCTGTCGACGCTTAAGAGCCCCCCCGAACAAATAGGCACCTGCGACAATGGCGGCATCAGGTTACCGCGCTCCAGGTGGAGTACCCGAAGAAACGGAAGAAACGGAAGGAAGAAAGGGGGAGGTAGGGCCACGTCGCGAAGGTCCGCTGGTGGGCACCCCTCGGTGCCGAAGGGGGAGGCGTTGCCCCTGTCCGATCTCACCGAGAGCAAATATATCTCATTGTTACACGAATTGCTCTCTCTTCCTCTCGTCATGCACTTTATGAGAACAGGAAGTCGAAAATTATATGGCTCCGTGAAGAGAGAAAGATTTTTCTCACGATCAGGTTTTGCCCTCGCTGAAGTCGGATCGTAGTCATTCGGGGCTAAAGACATCGTTTTCTCTCTCGGCCGGTCCCGTTCCACTTGCTCTCATTATTAAAGGCCTTTGTACCTTTCCGCACGTCGAGACTCCATTAGTCGACTCGTACGAGACTCCGCGGACAGTTATAGAGACCCCCGAGATGCGATTGTGCGAGCCAATGCACGTAACAATAATGGGAGTTCGTTACGGGGATGGCGAGCGGACCAACGCGTTTCGCTGACTCCAACTGATTCGTACGCCGGCAGGAGGAGGCGATGGATGGAACGGATGAATGGAAAAAAGACGTTGACGCCGAACGTCGAGATTGTTGAGTCCTCATTTAATTCTCACCGTATGAATTCTGCGGAGGCATTACAAATAAAAGTCGAATTGCAAAGAAACTGGTGAAGTGTGGAAAGATGAAAAGAACTATTGCCTCATTTATTAAAAGTATTAAATTTTTAAAAAATGCTAACGATTCGGTGCAAAGAAAAACTGGTCTACCGTTGAATGGGGTAGATCTGTTATGGGCTTCTACAGAGGCATGAATATAAAAGTCGAATTGCAAAGGAACCTGTGGAGAGTGGAAATATGAAAAGAATTATTGCCTCATTTATTAAAAGTATTAAAATTAAAAAATTTGCTGACAATTCTGGTGCAAAGAAAAACTGGCCTACCGTTGAATAAGGTAGATCTGTTATAGACTTCGATAGAGGCATCCTTATAAAACTCGTATTGCAACGAAACTGGCGGAGTGTGGAAAGATGAAAAGAATTATGGCCTCATTTATTAAAAGTATTACATTTTTTAAAATAGCTAACAATTCACTGCAAACAAAAACTGGCCTACCGTGGAATGGGGTAGATCTGTTATGAATTGCTACAGAGGCGTGCACTGAGAGAAAAGCCAACCGAATATGGTTGGCTCAATGACGATTTAGGTGGCTCAACCACCGAGAGGTTAAGTTAATGACATAAGCTTGACTCAACCTCTGGGTGAGATTAATACGGCGAAACTGATAGTGAACTTGAACCAATCGAGCTCATTGAGGTTGAGTCAGCCTCAATTTGAATCAATCAACCTCACTGAGGTTGGCTCAGCCTCGATGAGATCTATTGATTCGAGTTTATCATGAGTTTCGCCGTATTTATCCTCACCTTGAGGTTGAGCAGACCCTATGTTATTAACTCAACCTCTCGGTGGTTAAGCCACCTAAATCGTCATTGAGCCCACCATATTTGTTTGGGTCAATCTCTCATGTGTGTTCGCTCCATTCCCGATGTTTCTCTCAGCGTGCATATAAAAGTCGGATTGCAAAGAAACTGGCGGGGTATAGAAAGATGAAAAGAATTATTGGCTCATTTTAAAAAATAAAATTAAATGAAATTGCATGGGGTAGATCTGTTATGGGTTATCATGATTTTACTTGATACGATGAATATAAATTATTTTTATTTGGGAAACGTTTAATTAATTGTGTGATCAATTAAAAACACATCGAATTTAAAAAATGAGGGACCATGGAATAATAAAAATGACAAGAAACATAAAAATTGCCACACCGATGAGAGGAATATGAAAATGGATAAAATGGAGCATTTTGGTAGATAAATGGACAAAAGAAAAAGATACATATATATACGGCCAGCTATAATTGTTTCTTTTAATTGCCCAAGAAGTGAAACTACAACAAGAGTTTAAGAAAGATATAAATACATGTATAGATTTAAAAAAATCGGGTGGATATGGCCACAAACAAAATATAATATTAACAATAAAAGTAGTATCATATTAACATTCACACATTCATACTTTATCAATAAATTAACAGACAAACAAAATGAAAATCTTTAAACAAACTTCTCTATACAGTAGAATCCCGATTAACCGGTATGCTCGGGACCGAAGAGTCCCCGGATAATCGAAATTTCGGTTAATCCGAACTAGACAGTGAACATATATAAATCAATAATGGCTAATGATACAACTTTATTTTGATTAGTTGCAATGCCATTTAGTACAACTTGCACTTAATTGTTAAATAGTGTGACCTAGAATGTAAAGATTTGCATTTTTTCATTAATAGTACGAAAGCTAGTCTTTTTTTTAAGTACTCAGTGACTTTGGTTTGCTCCGAGTATTAAAAAAAAGAAAACCTCGGACGACGCACGGTTGATCCGTTTCCCGGTTAATCCGAACCCGGTTAATCGGGATCTACTGTAAATGTGAGATAGGCTTGCCGACTAGTTTTAAATAATACTGTACATCAATGTTACGTCGAAAATAATTATACAATAATTAACTCATCGTCTGTGCCGCGATTCCACCTACCAGCTCCGGATTTTATAATCTCCCAGGATCTCTTAGAATCCCCGGTCCCCCGATAGTAGAAACGAGTCTGGCGTTATTTTTGCCTCATTAAGAAATCAATAAAATATTTATCGTCGGGCGAGCGGTCCGACAATGTCCGACCGCGATCAAAGATGGCGTTGGGACAAGAAAATGCCTCTCCGCGCTCGGTTGCCTTCCGTAATAACGAGACTGTTTTACGAACGAAATAAAAATAAGAGGAGAAAAGAAGACGCGGCATCGGCTACGGCATCCAGCAAACTCGCGGGACAGAGAGATCTCCTCTCCGGCGATTGGTCAGTCCGCGGCTGGGCGGGACCCGGACAATCGACCTCGACAGTTCCCGAGCACTCTTTCTCGAACCTGCGCATCCACCTTGGACGAGTCGCACGTCGGTCCCGGACCGCGGGGATGGGACGGAGAACGCGGAGACGAAGAGCCGCGGATGCTGTGGTCCACGCACGCACGCGCTCTCGTCTCTCCTCTTTCGCCCTCCTCAAACCGCCCCGCCTGAACGGACGTCGAACGACTGTGCGGAATTTCATTCTGATCCAGTCGAGGAAGTGCCTCTGGCGCTCGACATTTCCTCCGGGGACGGCGGACACACGCACGTACCATTATCGTTTTATTAACGAGCAGGAAATTGAAAGAAAAATGCCGGAATGCCGATGAAACGAAAGAACGAAATCGCAAGAAGAAAAATAAAATAAAACTGTGCAGGTTGTAATGAATTACTAATTAATTGCTAAGAACCAGATATACATCATTTCCCTTTTTTGGAGTTTTTCCACCTCCGGGGCGAGTTTCCGAGAGTCGCTTCACCGGGTGGAATTACGAGTAACCAAACGAGAAATTCAGGGTGGAGAGGAGAGTCGGAGAGGAAGAGGCATCTCCGCGAGGAGATGCTGTTGTCGAGAGAAAAGAGAACGACTACTTATTCTTAGGGTGTGCGTGCCGAGTCGTCCGGAGGCACGCCCGCGAGGACTGCAATGACAACGTTCGCCGCGGGCGGCGCGTGACTTAGCACCCGGTTTCTCTCCTTGGTGGACACGAAACTTGCCGACAGACACGCGAGAGAGATGACGACGAGAAGAATTCGAGGGAGCAGGCAGGACACCGACACTCTTGTGAATTTTTGATGGGAGGACGAGAGATATCCTGAGGACACGTATGCACGAGAGCGGGCTTCCGATGTACGAGAATCTTTTTTTGAATCGAGTATGAGATGGTTGGAAATCTTTTTTTTTATCGATTTAATTAATGGAAACCATTAAAATGTGTTTTATTTAATAACTAACTATAGAGTAGAGAGCGTACAAATTGTATCAAGGGAGAAGCTCAGACGAAAGGTCTTGAACAAGTACAAAAGTGTTTTTTGCCGAAAATTCCCTGGCCAGTAACTAGTATCGATAAAAGTCGATCTGGCCGGTACTGGACCAACGCACTTGGGTATTACGGCCAGCCATTTTTTAAATATTGAACCATTGTAATAATCTTGCCGACACTGAGAAAAAAAAGCTGCAAATTGAAATTTTCATATGGCGTTCTCATAATGTTTTTTTATTTGCGAAGCTTCTTCTATGAGGAAGCATTTTCTGTATTGTTGGCTTCTTCATAGAGGAAGCTTCGCAAATAAAAGAACATTATGAGAACGCCATATGAAAATTTCAATTTTCAACTTTTATGAGGAAGCGATATGAAGAATTTAATTTTCAACTTGTTTTAACGTCAACGTCGTATTCGCCTTTTATGAAAAACGTCTGGCCGATTCAGGTTCAGCGCGAGCGAATACACCGATGTATTCGCTTCGTTACATCCGTGCACCTATTTTTTAATTAACGAAAATGCAGAGTTTTGGAAAAAGATTTTTGTTTTATTGTTAAGTCAGTTATCCAATATTCACCGTTTTGTGGCCACGTCCAATATATTTTTCCCGCACCGATGACAAGTCTCCAAATTATTTTACTCCTGAGGCGACACTTGATACATATACTCGTGTCGGACAAAAAATACAATTTTTCAAAAAACTTCAAAAATTTCAAAATACCATAACATTTTAACGTTTCAATCCATGTTCGCCAAATTGAATACCAAACATTGTACAGTGTTAGTCCATTCCCATGTCAAATTTCCAATCGATACCTCCATGTTTACTCGAATTATACTGTTTTTAATAATTTTTCAAAAAACTCAGAAAAACTCAAAATCCCATAAAATCTTACTCCTTCGATGGATTTCGACCAAATTCAATACCAAAGTTCTTTGGTCATAGTATTATATTTATGTGCAATTTCAGGATGATCGTTCAAAATTTACGCAAGTTAGAGTTACCACGACCTTTTTTCAAAAATTTCAAAATCGCATAAAATCTCGAAACCTCAATCATCATGAAAATTGTACCGGGGAAAGAGACGTGACCACTCTACTAGTGTACCAAATTTCAACTGGCTATCTCGAACCGTTTCCGAGTTATAGCTAGTGTACCAAATTTCAACTGGCTATCTCGAACCGTTTCCGAGTTATAGTCGTTTTAAACGACGCAAGTCTGTTACACACATACATACACACACACACACACACACACACACATACGTCCGGACGTCAGCTAAAAATCGCCAGCCAAAATCTCAAAAAAAAATTTTTTCACGAAAACAAAGCTTCCTCTATGAGGAAGCAAAAATTTATTGGATTAACCAAAAGTCGCAATGACATACGTTCAAAGCTGTTATTTGTTTGGTACAAATAAAGCATTGTTTTGTTAAACGATTGTTTGCTTCGATTTATTTAAAATTTGTCGATTGAAACAGAATTTTTGTTGTACCATCAACATACACCTTTGAACGTATGTCACCGCGCTTTTACTTGATCCAACCATTTCTTTTTCTCAGTGGAGAGGCACGCGAGAGAGGTGACGACGAGAAGAATTCGGGGAGGAGGCACCGACACGCTTGGGAATTTTTGATGGGAGGACTCGGTATGCTGAGGGCACGTATGCATGAGAGCGGGCTTCCGATGTACGAGAATCTTTTCAAATCGAGTACCAGATGATTTGAATTTTTTTATCGAACCGAAGTAATGGAAATACTTATTTTTTTATTTATTTAATAACTAAATGTACCGTTGAGAGCGTAGGAATAGTATTGTAGCAACCAAAGGTATTGACCAAGTACAAACTTACGGTCATTGGCAAGTAACTAAGATTTCGAGGGAGGAGGTAGAACACCGACACGTTTGTGAATTTTTGATGGGAGGCTGAGGTATCCTGAGGTCACGTATGCACGAGAGCGGGTTTCCGATGTACGAGAAGCATTTCAAATTTAGTTCGGGATGGTTCGAAACTTGTTTTTTTGATCGAACCTATTAACAGAAATCATTTAAATGTTTTATTAAGTAACTGAACATACAGTAGAGTTTAGAAATCGTACCAAAAAAGAGACATAATATCTCAGCTGCAAGATGAAGTTTCGACGAAAGATCTTACAGATGATGACTAGCAAATACCAGCGTTTTTCGCTGCAAAGTCATTGGTCAGTAACTAGTATCAACGATCGAAAAGACAGTTGGAAATTGACCTGGCTAGTACTGGACCAACGCACTCGGGTGATACTAGCCAGCCATTTTTTATGTTTATATTCTATTATAATAGCATAACTAGATAGATCAATGATTAATGAACGATAACTCAAGAAAAACAAATACAAAACAATAAAATTTGAATCAACCGTTTTGTTTCGATAGTGTAAGTCAAGACCAATCTTGATACCGTTGCTCGATCATTTTAAATCAGCCTGGGTGGTTTTAGTCCGATATCTCCCGCATCAAAAAATTGATTCCCCTCATTGAAAAAATTCAACTCTTACATGAATGACAACTTTTATTCATTATTAGGCGTCCGTCGTCAAAGGGATCAACTCGACCGGAAAAATTGAACACTTGTGCCGTGTACCGTATAACATCGCCGGGACCGATCCGAAAATAACGAAAGCTCAAAAAGGTGGAAACCTTTTACGCCTCTTGCATCTCTTTATTTCGGTGCGGCTCGCGTCCAAGTGCACTCATCGTCGTCCTCGAGTTCGCCACTCGACTCCCGCGAGCTCTCCCCGTGTACGTGTGTACATGTCCCTCTCCCCAAAAAATTTTGCAGTTTCCTCTGGCTCGCTCGGATCTCGAGGGCGTCGCGCCAGATGTTTGTCGGTGCTTCAACATCTTAGCACGCGTTGCTGCACGCGCTCCACTTCACATGTCGGTTTTCCTTTCTTTTCTTTTTTTCTTTTTTTTCACTCCCTACTTGACGCTCGACTTATTCGAGATCCTAACGTTTTGTAACTGTCGCTAGTCAACGATGCATTGTAACATCGAAAGGGTTAAAGAAAATCCTCTACAGACCAAAGCGGGTGAATATGGCACGGTCCGTACATCATTGATTCGCGGCCAATTGGGGTGGTCCATATTCCCTCACTTTCACCTCTATCTTCTCGCACGGCGCTCCAGTATCGAAATGTTAGGTTGGAGAAAAATGAAAAAAAAAATCCATTAGAGACCTAAATGGGTGAATATGGCCCGGTCCGTACATCACTGATCCGCTGACAATCGGGGTGGTCCATATTCCCCCACTGTCACCTCTATCTTCATGCACGATGCCCCAGTAACAAAATATTGGGTCGGAATTTTTTTTTTAATCCTCTACAGACCAAAATGGGTGAATATGGCCCGGTCCGTACATTATTGATTCGCGTACCAGTCGGGGTGGTCCATATTCCGCCGCTTTCACCTCTATCTTCTCGCACAGTGGTCCAGTGTCGAAATCTTGGGTTGCAAAAAAAAAATTAAAGAAATCCTCTACAGACAAAAATGGATGAATATGGCTCGGTCTGTACATCATTGACCCGCGTTCTAATCGGGGTAGTCCGTATTCCCCCACTCCACCTCTATCTTCTCGCACAGTGCTCCAGTGTCAAAATCTTGAGTAGCAAAAAAATGAAAAAATATCAATGATCAATGGAGTCTCGGTAACAATTATCTGTAACAATGATCGAGTTATGATTTCGTTTCCCGATCGATCGTCGATAAAAAAAAATAAATAAAAAAAAATTTTTAAATAGATCCAGACGATTCCGTTGAGCGGGTGAGCGCGAGATGGATCAAGAGAGCCGTGCTGCAAGGGCCTCACAGACCGAAAGGGTATTTATAAATACATATATATGTATACATACATGTATATATATATATTATAGTGTGGCGAATGAGCACAATGACTAAAAGCCGATGAGTCTCCGAGACGAGAAAGCGTCGAAACGCTCATCTGCTCCTTCTCATCGAGCACAATGCCCCGATACAATGATATACGCCCCCGTGCGGCGGTTCTCTCGTTGCGGCCGACCGTAGTATCGGCTCTCCTCGTCTCTCTTCTCATTCTCGATACGATGGTATACATACGGTTATGCCGTCGCAGCGTTACCGGACCCGGGAAGGCGAAGCTCCGCGAGAGCCATAATCGGGACCGGCAACGAGGAAGGTGGTCCTCGCGAGCCGTCCTCGCTGGTCCATGTTGAACGCACGGTAAAGTTGATCGACCCCCGTCATCCTCAGCCACAGGACAGGGTCAACTTCATCCGGAGGACCCGGTATCCCCGGATCGATGCTGTTGATGGGAAGATTTTGGGACTCGAATAATCGTCCGAATCTCCGTCTAATGAGAGCCACAAACGCGCCGCCATTCAATAGAGATTAATAATATAAAAATAAAAGCTCTTTGACTTCGTCATTTCAATAGGTATTCGATGAGATCGGCTCACCACTCCGATTAATTCGATTACAATGCGGGAGACACGGGGAACAAGAAATTGTGGTCATGGGAGAATTATCGTAGGGTTGAAGTGCCGAACACGACTCACACCAATCAGCGCCGAACGGACCATATTCACCACTTTTCCGGACCTAGGGAATTCCGGGCGAAATAGGGTAGCCTACTGGAAGAGGCTACTGGATGAGGCTGGGAAAAATGGGAACTCTGGGCATGCTGGGCCCAAAGGAGTGGATAAAAAAAATTGCAGTTCCTGCAGTGACGATGAGCTGGACAAAGCTGGATCATTTTGCCCCACTGCGATTTTCCTCAGATTCCGGGAATAATTCTTACACCGATAAAAAGGTTTGGTAACATCAACTCAGCTGCAATTGTGGGTGGCGATGGAAATGTTTGGTCGATTGAACAAAATGTTTTTTACAATTAATAACAGAACAGTCAATGCAACCAAATATTCGGGCACACGACTAAATATTCGTTCAATCAACTAAATATTAATTTCAATCGATCCAAATATTTCCTTCGCCACGCGCACCCAGAAAAATAATTTATTTGACGGCCACCGTTTATTTGGTTTAAGCAAAATATTTATTTCAATTAAATAAACATTTATTTCATTTAAGTAACTATTTACTTAATTTAAATAAATATTTATTTAAATCAAATAAATATTTTACTTAATCTTAATAAACGGCAGCCGTCAAATAAATTTTTTTTCTGAGTGCGCAACCGCAGCTTAGTTGATATTACCAAACGTTTTTATCGGCGTATCTTTCCCGTTTCACTCCATCATTCGCTTGGCGTAATCAGAACGACGCTTCCGAGTCTGTTCGGCACTCTCGAGGAGAGAGATCGTTGATATCCGGGACCACAGAGTGCGGTTGTCAAGGGGGTGCCTGGCACACGTGTGGCTCACAGTCGGGCTGTCGTCGGACGTGTGGACAAAACTGCCCGCCAAATCGAGCATCACCTTGCTTCCCCGGTTTATTCGAGTCACTGCGAATAAATTCGAGCCACTGCGACATTGTGAAACGGGCCACAGGCAAATTTCATGTCCAGGTACACGGTCATGGTGAGGCGCTCGTGAACTCGTCCGATAAAGGCACTCACGCACGCGAGAGCACTCGTTCGTGTATTTATACGTGTCCGCGGATTGCGCATACGCGGAGGAGAAGAAGGGATGAAAGGGAATCCAAAAGAGTGCCACGAGATGAGAAATAAAAAGGGTGGGCACACACGATGCCGGGAGAGCTCTGCAAGCGCGAATTTGTCAGTGGGGGCAAAAGGGACCCCCCGGGTGATCGGTCGTCGGTGCCGCGGGGGGGTTGGCATTGTCGACTCGGAGGCCTCCCGGGTTTTTCGCGTACTGAATAGCCCTCTCGCCCTGGGAGGCATCGTCGCGCTACCAGCGTTCTCTAACTGTCCGGTCTCCGCTTTGCTTCGCGTCTACTCTGTAATTTTCGACCGGCTTTCGTTGCCGCGACTCTTTACTCGACTTTTTTTTTAGGCCGGAATGTCGAGCGGCTCTCGGGCCCGTTGATACTCGCAAACAACTGCCCCGGGGATAACGCACCTGGTGCATGCGCGTTCAACAGACCGCGTTCACCATTTTTCTCTCCCTTTCCGTCGTCATCGATCAGACGGAAAATTCGCGACGGCGATTGCCAGCTTGACGTCGTATCGCACCACCGCTTGAGCTGACAAGAACCCCGTGCTCGTCGTCACTCTGCTTTTTGACTGCACCAAAGTCAGAGAGTGGAAAAACTGGCACGATTAAAACTTTTGGTCGAGGATTGGTTGAGGCTGATGACTGAAACTGCTCAGGTTAAACTTGTGCCAGAAACTAGAAATCAAGAGGGATATTGTTTTTGTGTAATTGGAGCTTCAGAGCTTAACTTTGGGTCGATGTCGAGATCAGATTCGTGTTCGGGGCGAAAAAATAATGACCCTGAAGATATGTGCGTTGACATCACACTTCAACTTTGTCAAGTCTCTGTCAAGGCACTGCTGTAAAAAGAAGAACGAAGTTCACTTGTAGAATTTTATTCTCCAAGTGCATTTCCCCGAACGAAGTTTGTGCGATGTAGAACAGTTGTAACTTCATGAAATTTAGTCTTCTGCAGATATTTTCAGGGTCATAAAAAATAGGAGATTTGTAGTCGCGAAGATTTTGGGGATACTTTAATAAAAAAAAAAAAACGATGCGAAGTGTGATGAAGAGGTAAACCACCTCTTCATCACACTTTTTTGATGTTTTTCGATGTCACTCAACTACCCGAAAAAATTATCTCCGCACTCCGGTGATTGCAGTGTCTTCTATATATTTTCTCGTAAAACACGATAGACACCTGGGATTTTCCATAATTCCATCGGGCAGCGGATATACGGCTGATCGAGAACACCAAAAAATCTATATTATCTAAAAATAGGTGGACCAAAAATATCGTTTCTGTCGCTCGTCGCTTAAATCCTGTACCCGATATACTTTTCCCCTGTTGATGACGAATCCATCTCACATCTTACTCCTAGCCCAACATTTGATCCAGAAGCCCGCAAGCGAAATATTTTTCTGGTCAATTTTAAGAAAGAACCTAAGTAACAAAAAAGAAAAACCATATAATGATCCAGAAGCCCGCAAGCAAAATATTTTTCTGGTTCATTTTCGAAAAGAACCTAAATAAAAAAAAGAAAAACCATATAATAATCCAGAAGCCCGCAAGCGAAATATGTTTCTAGTTATTTTTCAAAAAGGACCTAAACAACAAAAAAGAAAAACCATATAATGATCCAGTGAATCGACACACAGGCACTCGAATATAGGAAAAACTTCCTGCCCGATAATACGAACTGCCTCGGCATTCGTAAGTTTGAGTTGCGACGTTCGCGGGTCACGGTCGTTGGTCCATCGGCCGGGTTCGTCGACGGGGCGTCATCGGGCTCGCGTTTAGTGATCATTACGCATTTGGCACTCGTGTTTGCGTCGACGAGCTGTTCGCCTCCCAGCGAGAGATCGTCGCGGGGTAATGGAAGGCCAGAGGCAGCGAGCAGCAGCGGCAGCAGAATCAGCATCAACGACGACAGAGGCAGTGCAAGAGGAGAGTAAAGGGAGTCGCTGCTGCTGCTGCCCTGTGAGGACCCCCCATCTCGCTTTTATCCAAGGGCCAACGGGGGTATCCCGCACAGGACCCATGAGGCATTGGGACGCGCACTTCCATAACTGACACCGCTTAGGTGTATGTGGGCCACCGTCTCCTATGTTCCTCCGTATGTCGGACGTTGTACCCCCCACGTGCAAATACGGTACCCCCCGTATCGCGAGCAAACCGAGCAAACCAAGAAAACCACGCGGTCGCGCGCGCGCGCCGACTCGTGTACGAGCTCTCTCGACGATTAAGAAAAAAAATAAAAAATAAAAAAAATAACAATAATGAAAGAACGAATAATATAAAAGGGGGGCTGCGAAGGGAGGTAAACGATGAGGAGAGAAAAAAGCCATGTGCGCGACTGGCTTCGAGCTTCTGTTCGACGCTGAGGGTACACTGCTCTAAAAAAAAAAAATGGTCACACTAAAGATAAGTGAAGATGTAAATTAAAGGAAGATCGGACCGTTGGGGATAAAAATTGTCAGAGTTGTCGTTCTAATTGAGAGATTAAAGAGACATCGATGAGATGGAGACACTGCGACTGGCTTTGAGCTTCTGTTCAATGCTGACGGTACAGTGATCTAAAAAAAAAAAGAAAATGGTCATACTAAAGACAAGTGAAGATGTAAATTGAAGGAAGATCGGACCGTTGGGGATAAAATTTTTTAGAGTCGTCGTTCTAATTGAGAGATGAAAGGGACGTCGATGAGATTCAGACACTGCGATCCCGCACACCGATCGTGTTATCCTGTTCGGACTGATGCTATAATCCCCGAACACAAATTTGGCGGATTACGAAGGCACAGCGGGACTTGTTTAATCTCGGTATCGTCGACTGTTCCGCTACACGTGTGTGGACGGGACTCTCGGCGCGAGCGGTGCGCGATACGGGGATTACACGTCGCGGCCGGAGCGAGAGACGCGAGACCGTTGCGCACACATGGACCGTTCTGGGGGATGAACTTATACAGGGGCGGACATTTTTCGGAGGGTCCGATTAAACGTTTTTAAGTAACATTATCGCGCATAATAAATTTTTAACGACGAGGGTTACCGTGAATTTGCATGAGAGTCGCCGATGAATAACAAACGGCGTGTAACGAAAAGTACACACTAAAAAGCATTTAACAAAGATTTCTTTGAAGGCCCACAAATTATTTATTATTTATTATTTATTATTTATTATTTATTATTTATTATTTATTATTTATTATTTATTATTTATTATTTATTATTTATTATTTATTATTTTTATTATTTTAAGGCTTTGTCGACTGCTCTAACGGTTGCAAGATTTTTTTACCGAGGTTATCTCCTTGATTTATTATTGATTATGTTATTTCGACAAAGGTCCACAATTTTTATTTCCGTCGATCCTGCAATTTTTTTTAGTTACGACAAAAAAAAATATCGAGAAAGAAAAATATATCGTGGGCGATTATTGTGGCCGAGAACTGTGTGTGACGATACTGCGGCGTCTCGCGCCAGCTATCAAATTTTCGGCCCATAAGCAAAACGAGAGAGAAATGAGGCTCGAGGACAAGGGAACCCACGACAAAAGGTTCCACGAATGTGAGAATTATTTACGATTCCAGAATGGCCCCGCGAGAATCAAGATGTAAGCGTGGGCGACAGGAGGAACAGCAGCAGGAGCAACGTGTGTTTTTTGTACGCGAGACTCTCGAGGGTCCCGGCACAGAAGAAAATACGCGAATATAAGCTGTATAAAAAAAAGGTGGGGGGAGCGGGGGGGGGGGGGGTACGGCGAGAAACGTCGAGTGCAAAAAGTTCATAATTTCTCTCACGCATATACAGCCAGTGGCGCCGTACGAAATACCGAGGGATCGGAGACAATATATGTTTTTCTCTCCGGCTGTACGGCAGTTCATAATTTTCACGTCCCACGCAAAACGCACGCACTCATATATAGATGCACTATCTCGCGAAATAATCGTGTGTATCTCGGCGATGCATAAATTATAAGAGTGAAATATATATAAACCTCGGTGCAGCTATGTATATACATATATGTATGTAGAACTAGTAGTAGTAGGTATAATATATAGTATAATAGGTATAGGTATAGGTAGGTATAAATATGTATAATAAATATATATGTAGTTATGTAGGCTAAGTCGAGGTGATATGGCCATGATTTTTTAAACAATTAAAATTGGAGTTTCAACGTTAAAATAACCTTAAAAATTTGTTTGTAACGAAGTCTAGACACATCAAACTGAAATAATTCACTCGGAACTTTCGATATTTTCGATGCGTGATTTAAGTGCAACTCTGTACAAATATTTCCGATAGACCATATCACTCGGAATCTATGGGTGATATGGCCATAATAATGATGGTAGTCGATTAGGCATAGAGAAGCATAGAGCGATCGCACAAAACATGTCTTAGTCTTAGTATATTCTATTTTGTCTATATGAACTATAGAAAGACAATAATTAGCTCCGACAAATGTTTCATATGCCAAGGTAAAAAGAAAACGGTCTTACTGGCCATATCACCCGACATATCGTACTGACCCTGACATACAATCTTATTATTTTCAGTGCAATCATATTGTATCTACATATACTGAAAACTGTGCAAAAGGTAGCGCCATTCGTTTGTTACGTTAAAAGATTTTATGGGTGACCATATCACCCGCGTGACCAAATCACCCTAACTTACCTTATAATAAATACATACATATAGTTATGTATAAAAAATGTGCATATAGTTATGTATATAAAGGCGAGGGCGGCGTTGGCAAGAATGTCGGTATATGAATTCGATGTCGTAAAGGAGATGCCAATAACTTGTCCCTCGTTCTGCTCCAGGTTCCCTCATGTCCAGCACCTCGGCGACCGGAGGCGCGACTGAACTTTGCGCATCCGATATCACCGGTCCGAAAACCTCGATCGAATATTGAGACGGGAATAAAAAGACGAACAAAACGACGGACCATTTTACAGAGCAGAAATCTAGCGCCCGTCTCGTTACATTCCTTCGGGACGGCCGACCCGACTACTTTTCAATATGAAAAAAAATTTATATATCTGTGTGGATATATACGTTTCACCATTCGCACTCGTCACGCACTTTATGCGACATCTTTTCCAACGAGTCGTGTCGACGAGCTTATACGAGAATGTGCGCAGCTCGTTTCGCCTTTCGCGCAGCCTCGTTTACTTCCCCGTTTAGCTTAATGGATCAACGAGGCGGGATCTTGAAAAACAAAAATAATAGCAAAATCGACTCTAAAAACATATTTTTAAAATTTATATGCACTACGATTTTTTTGCACGATAAATAAATAATTGTACGATTGACAAACGTTACTTATCCACAAATTTTCGCAAACTTATTTTTACATGTTTTTCATTATGTTTTCCTTACCAATTTGCTAACTCAGATAAAAACTAAAATTATGAATAAAATTTAAATGAAGTATTTGATATATATTTTTTTTACCAATTACAAGTACGTTTATTACACAAGATTGTAAAACCATCCGGGAAATAAAGATCGAGGATCCTTGCGACAAAGAAATATTTTCAAAACGAAATTTAAAAAATGATCGATAACCCCGATACAAAACTAGACGAGGCGCCGGATCTCAGGGTGAGCGAGATATAAAATTCTTTATCAATGAACCAGCAAAACGAAGCTGTCAATGCGCGAGGACGCGGGCAGTGAGCCGGTCGGGTCCCGGTCCGGGATCGGGAACTCCTTTTTTGCAGCACCTTGCCACGTTGGCTCTATCCTCTCCGGATGGTCCACAACGCGCCACGTCTAGACGTTCTAAATTTGAATAATATTTTTATGAATGAGCGGACGTATCATAAATCCCGGCAGAGGTTGAATGCTGTGGGACCATCGGTGATGCTGTAGCTGCCGGGGTGGATAGATATATATATAGTTACATGTACACACGCACACAATCATAGTCTTCTTCAATCTTCTTCTTCTTCCTTCTTTCCACCTTTTTATTCTTGTTCGCCCTCTTCTATGCCGGTACGAGTTCGGGGGCTCGTGCTCGATGCCCCCGCTGCTCCTGCCTTTATACCAAGCACGTAGCACCCGCGTGACCCCGTGACTAATAGGCTTATTATTTTATATCGCCGCGCATTTGTTATCGCCGGTATATAGGTACATAATCGAGAGGGAGAGAGGTACGAAGATAGACCGAGGGGGTGGGACGAGCAGCTTCCTTTAACCCCTCTGCCGGTCCGGGAATTAATGTCATGTTTACTCAATGCCGTGGAGAACGGGATTTCAGGGTTTGAGTCAGCCCCCCGTCTTTCCCGATGGTCCATTCGACCATTTATGTGTTCCGTATGTCCGTAATGTTATGCATTCTGCGCCGCGCATGTATCACCGACTCTTCGTCATTGTCACTGCGCCACGCTACCGATCTCGTATTAATAACCCCGAGGATTTATCTCCTGTGCTTCATCCCTCCGGCACGAGGGAGATAAATCTCTCGCACAGGTAATACCGTAGAAAATTGAGCTGGGTGGAAAGTTGCATTAGTTAATGCATCGAGTGGATTCCAGGGTTGTGAGCAAGAATCGTCACTGTTGACTCTCCTTGTCTCGTACGACTCGGTTTTCCGGGTTGAAATTAAATGCTGAACGATACAATTTTTAGTAGTAAAACACTAAAGGCAATTTTTTTTGTTTTAGTGCTGTGGTGAACGCTAAATTTACTATTGTGCATGGAGAAAAATAGTTCTGTTTCTCTAACAAAATGTAGATCGTTAATAATTTATTGTTGTGACAGCGAAAATATTAGGCTGCTACAGGAAAACATTTAGCTGCTACAGCAAAATATTTGCTGCCACAACAAAATATTTTATTGTCTCTATGTTAACAAGTAAATGAGGTATGGAAAAAAATTCTTGTTGTCCCGACCATTTTTTTCCTCCGTGTCGCGCTAATGCTAAGCGCCAGAATTTTAATTTTTCTGCTAAAACGCTACATTTTTTTTCACTAAAAAACTAAAATTATTATTTTTGCTCTAAAACGCTAAAATTTTTATTTTGGCATTGCCTAAGGATCTTGTCGAAGTCTTGTGAGATTTTTTCCAAATATCACTAGGGCCTCCCGTAACCCTCCAAAAAATTGTACCAAGGCAGGGTAACATTTGGATCGGGCGGTGAAGTAGAAGAAGAGTGCTTCGCGGTGCTTCACTAAAAAAAGGTGTTAAATTTGTGAGACAGCAATTTTTCAAACACGTGCCACTTTCGGAAGTGAGATACATCCCCTTGATTCGTAACGCTCCGAGCCCCCTTTTTTCTAACACAATAGACATATATTCATTCGAAAATGATATCGACCGTGCTCGAGTTTCGAATGAGAGAAATGGATTCCGTCTGGCGAGGGTGGTTTTACCAGTGTTTCATCGACTGGTACGATTCGCTCTCGACAACCCCCCCGTCGAGCTTGAAGGTGGCCAATTCTCGTCAGCAAAGACCGTGAAATAATGCGGTAGGTGTCGAAAGAAAATGTTCAGTGGGATTTTGGAGACAAGGAGTAAAGAAAATGTTAGGCTTGCAGCGCGGAACGAAGGGGCGCGAAGTCCGGCAAGGGGTGGGGAGGAAAAAAAATGGAAAAGAAAGAAGAAATAGAGAAAAAGAGTAGAAAGCATCGTAGGAACACATGTCGCTCGCCGTATCCCGCGGTGCCAAGAGTCCGATGTGTAGGATTCGTGTCTATATATATATATTTTTTTTTCTTTTTTTGGGGCAAAAGCGCGCGGTCCAAACATTTTCGATGGATAAAGGAAGATGAAGATAGAGACCCGAAGGGCAGCCCGTTGGTGTAAAAACACAGGGGAGAGTCGGACAAAACAGAACTCGAAACTATTTTTTTTTTTTTTTGAACTTAGAAAAATTAGAAAAAATGTACCGGGTCGATAAAACCTCAGGTGTCCGGTTTCGCCACGCTTGACCGTACGTAAGGAAACTGCAATACACCGTACAAAATATGGGGTTGTGAAGATTTTTCCTCATCCTCCGCAAATTCACTTTGTAAATTCACTTCGTATTTTAGGTCATCAAAATTTGTCTCTTACATTAGTTTTACTACTTCCGGATTTGGATAGGACTTTTTTTCGTATGACACAAAATGGTAATAGCTGCGATATCCCAGCAGAAATGTTACCCCAAGATTCATGTTTGCATATAGCGAAGCCTCGTGGTATCTTGTCGACAGCGCCAATGCGCAGCCACACGTGATCGTTACTACCTGCTTCACTTATTATATACTCCGCCTTGGAGTTTACGATCGGCAGCTTGATGTACGGACGGTTCTTCCTCGTGCTGCGCCATGTTTTCTCATCCGCGATGTTACCCACTATCTCTCGTTCGCACCGGCCTGACGGAGCCAGAAAGTTTTGCAGTAGCGATGGGAAACACGAATTTGAAAAATTGTCGTATGATCAAAAAGTTACTGTAGGGGAGACCGGGGACAAAAGTAACAAAAATCCTTTAAAATTTTTTTACCAACAAACCCACGAGTCTAACGCTTCGGCATCCAATGGTGTACCATTAACCTAGTCTTAGGTATATAGTTAAAAAATTTCAAGGAGAAATATTCACAGAATTGCGAACACCGCCCCTTTAAACACAGACAAAATTGGGTAAGAATTTGGGCCGCGGTGGGGTCATTTGTAACATCCTCCTGCATCAACGAAATCCTTCGCCGACTGCTATTAAGAAGTAGAAGGGGTGTGCATTAGCACAGAAAAACTTAAATTTTAATTTTAATAAAAAAAAAAATTATTTGCCGTCTAAGCCGTTTTAGTCGGCTAAACCATTTTAACCGGACTAACTATACAGCCCTACTATACATGTTATATTCTACAATTGGTTGGTTATAAATTATAATTGTATAAATTATCGCTGATTGCTCAGAATGTAAGAATAAAATAAATAAAATATATTGGTATTGGTAGAAATTAATTATTGCTGGCACAATTGACCCGGATCGACTGTTACAATCGACCCTACACATGATTATTAGCAAAGTTACTGTGGCATCGGTAAATAACAATCTGAAACTAATCGTCTCAGCGATCAAAATGTTTCGCAAAAATGTGCCTTTCAACTCCTTGTGCTTGTTTGCACTAATATTTTGAATTGTGTTGCCTAGCTCACGCGATCCGCACAGCCGAAAAATCACTTCTGTACTCGCGAATCACATTTGGTTTCGGCGAATTGGTATTTTTGAAAACTCAGCTATGAGGTGATTGCATGGTCATAAGGTGATGTCTATAATGTTGCTCAC